>CAJVPU010000921.1:0-14770 GCA_910591775.1 Dentiscutata heterogama | reverse complement strand
GTATATTTTTACTACGTGTTTGTTTGTTTGTTTTGTTGTTGGTTTAGTATCTAACCGTCCAAATAGGTTTATTTACTCTGATCTGGTTATTGTTTACTTTCTATATTTGGTTACAATTTTTTTAATTAAAAACTAATTTCTAATGATATATATTATATATAATAAGTATTATACAATTTTTTATTTTTTTGTAGAAGTATTTTCAATTGCTATAACATTATCTCAATATATATCTGAACTAGAAATACAAATAAACTTTATTCTATAAATATATATAATATATAAATATATATATATAGTTATATTAGTGTTAAATAAAATATATACTATATATAGTAATATTAGTATTAAGTAAAATATATACTATATATATATATATTTATTATTTTTTTTTTTTCAGTGTTAAGGTGACCTCTATGGCCAGGGGCTTTTTATTAGATAATTAACAGTATTTACAATTATGATGAGGTACAACTAGCCACATGTACAACTTTTGGTTGTCTATTTTAAATAGTCTGCCTGAGTTCTACACTAGGCGTCATACCTGCAATCTAACTAGGAGATTATCTATTTAAGCTCTCTGGCTTTTACAAGTAAGAGTACGACTAGCCATACTTGCAACTTTTGTTTGTCTTTTTAAGTAGTCTGCCCAAGGTTCTACACTAGCTGCCCCACCTGCAACCCAACTAGGTGATTATCTATTTAAACTCTCTGGTCACAACTGGCCCATCATTTCTTACCTAACCAAGGTGTAACTCACTATTCATATGCTAGATTTTGCAACACCTATAGATTTCACACCCTATCTAGGACTAATTTATCCTCAAGATAAACCTAACAGAGTGGTACATGTCTTACACATGTATTCACCTGCATGTTTAGTAACTTCTTCCTAATCTAGTATCTGTTATATTGCTACCATCAGGTTTATGTCTCAAGCTATCTTTTAGAATACTGCTGTAATCTGATCTGTATCTCAAACTACAACCTTCCTATTTTAGTAGTTGTTATGTACTCCTGCCCTTGTATTTGGGTTCGCACAACCCCAGCACCCACATTCGAACTTTTCTTCTTTTTCAGATTCTTTATCGGTCTCTTTCTTACTTCTAGCTAGCAACCCAGAAGTATTGGTTCACCTAGACTTTAGATGTCTATATAGTCTTCCTTCTCTTGGTTCATGCTTCCAAAGCACATATCCTTTTCTTTCAGCCTTGGTGGCCTGGCAGTTTGGCTAGTATGTCCCCCCACTTAAGGACCTGGTCACTTGGTTCTTCGATCTCAGTTCCTGGTTCCAAATTTGGTCCTTCTGTAAGATCATACTACCTTCCAACTTGGGACTTGCCAAACAGATTTTTGGTTCTTCTGGTATCTTGGGTTTATTACGCCAAAGCTTTTATTCTAGATGGGTGATCGAGATTACAGATTTCTGGATCCTACCAATCATTAAATAGCTATTAACTGTATTACAGGGCTATTTTTTGAAAACATCATTTGTGGGATTTGAACTCTAGACCTGCCATCTGGAAGTGCAACAACTTCACCACTTTACTAAGTCACCACACTCTATATATATATATTTATATATATATATTTATATATTTTATATAATAAATAAATATATAAATATATAACAGGATTTAAGCTAGTATATTTAGAAGCACATAATTAATAGTATATTTATATAATAGTATAAAGCAAAGTTTAAAACCCAGTTTATATATATAGTTCAAAACAGTATTTGAATGAGTTTTAAAATAGCAACTAGCATATTTAAGTATAATAATATCTCTACTAATTATATCATATTTATTGCTACTAAAATATTCTGTATATTTATTAAACAAACCAAGTATATTAGTCAAATTATTTAGTTCTACTTATTATCTGTGAGATAATTTTTTTAATATAATTATAATCTTAATATGCAATTGACAAATTGTCTTTATTTGATATAAATAAAACAATTTCAATATAGTTTTTAACTAATAGAAGTTATTTTTATACTAAAAAGCATAAATTTATTCTAATTAAAATATCATGCTTTATACAAAGAAATTTTTTAGTATTTTAATTATTTATATAGTTTTAAAAAAAGAAAATACTACATATTATCAGTAATAATCATCACTAGTTCTAAGATTTGTTAGAGTTAGGGTTAGAAATTAGAGAATTATTTTTTTTTATATAATATAATATAAAGCTAATATAAAGTTCTAATTTTAGTTTTTATAAGGTTTTTGGGGGTTCTGAACATTTTTACTTAAAATACCTGATTCCATTTACTTAATATATTTTTAAATATAGTAACACTAGTGATAATTACCAGTGGTAATAAATAGCAAACCTCTTAAAAAAAATATTTAAATTATAAATATTAAATAAATAAAATTAATAATATTTTTTATATTATACAACTTTTTTCAATAATCATTTAATACCAAAATTTTGAGAAAAAACTACTTTACAAAAAATAAAAATCTAATATATAATTGTATAAAAAATAAGTTACAAGATTAAATTATAAGATAGTATCTATTATTTATAAAGATAGTTTTTATAGACTTTTTACTAGTAGACTTAAAGTTTATTACTTAATACAAGAATGATGTCTTTTATTTAGAAGTAGTTTATATATATTACTTGCTAGTAGGTTTAAGGTTTATTACTCAACAAACAAGAAGTATCTAACTTTATATTAAATATATTAGATTATTTTTTTATTAAAACAACTTTCTTTAATGCTTAAAATTTTTATACACAAGTAGTTTTTTACTTTTTTTTTACTATTTACTAGTCTTTCAAAATTTTTTAATAAAAAGTAAACAAAATAGCTCATCTTTTCCAAAAAATTAATATTGTTTACTTTTTTAAATTTAAATAAATCTAGTAAAATACAACTACATAATATGTTTATTTCACCACATTAGAGTATAACCAACTTGGTAATTATATAGAGATCTAACTATAGTTTAAATTAATAAGCTAATATATATAATTACAGATATAAAGTTTTTCTTTATTAGTATAAATTAATATATTAAATTATTACAATAATACTAAATACTATTAATAGCTATTTTTCGCTTTATAAATTAAAATTACTCCCTTATATATTATTAATTTGTATAGAGTTTTAATCTCTCACTTGGGGTTTTAAGCACCTAATAATGCTACAAACTATATTAAAATAAGAAATATATAAAATAATAATAATAATCAAACAATATAATATTAAAAAGCTTAAGTATAACACTATAAATCCTATAATAACAATCTCATCAAAGACCAAACTAATATATTTCTATATAAAAGATCTAGATTTTGTATACAACAATTTATAATATTGGCAGTTTTAAAGTATATATCTAATAAGTATTTAACAAATATTTTTGTTAAATCATTGATATATAAATATAAATATTTATTATATTTATTTTTAAAATTATTATTAATTATTAGCAACTTTAAAATATATATCAGATATCTATATACCTGAAAGAATTAAATAACAACAACACTCTAATGTCTAACCTAAATATCTCTAATTTTTATAGAACTATGAGAGCCAGGTATATGGTAAGTGCAATTGTAAAAGATATCTAAAAGATTTCAATTAGAATTTCTTCTATCCCTTATAAGCCTTTTATCTACTTTAATAAATTCCTCATATTACAAAACTATTCACCTATTTCATTATCACAAACACTTAATTTCTTCTTTCTATATTTACTAACAAATAGCCTATAGAGTAATCTCCAAGACAAACCTGTTATCTCTATCAAAAATAACTATAGCGAAGCACATATTTATCTTCTCAAAAACTTTGTTTTCTACCTAACTACATTATATAACTTATTTAGAGAGTATCTACCTTTATCTGTTTATTCTTTTAAAATCACATACTTAATACATCTCTAGCCCAAGCACCTTCCACTCACTTTTTAATCTATCAATATACATATATAATATTTAAGGCTTTAATCAAACCTCAAACAACAAGTTTGTAAACACTATTATTTATCTAACAATCTAGATATTATCTATTTCACTAAAACCAAACTTGCTAACAACAACAATCTTACTTCAAACCTCTCAAAACTTCTCACTATACCTATTTTTGATCATGCTCTAATAGCTCTAAAGCTAAAACTGCTATTATGATATACAATTCTTTAACTCCTTATATATACAAAACTACTATAATTTCTGGCTATACTATTCTAATCAATTTATTCTTTAAATATGACTTTAAATTCTGTATTATCTTGATATATCTCTCTAGCAACAATGCTTCTATTAGACTTCAAACTCAAAATACCATTATTCAATAGCTACAAGATACTAGCACCCTCAACTTGCTTCTTATTATATTTGGAAACTTTAATGCCTCAATTAACAATATCCACTTTTTTTTTATTAAATACAAACTTCTTTAATTTTTTATTTATAATAATATGTATAATCTTACTTTACACACTGTCTCATTCTCTCCTACCTGGTATAGCTCTAGATATAGCAGTAAAATTGATTTTATCTTGGTCTATTATACTATCATAACTTACCTAATCTCCTTTGACATAGACAACTCATATAGCAACACACTTAGTAATTACAAGATCTTAATTTCTGCTAGTCTTTTTCTTATATATTACATAGCCAATATAGATATAAAACTTGAACTTATAGAAAAGTTTTTAACTACAAAGTTATAAACAATATTAAATAAAAAAATTCTCTAACCAAGTCTATACCAATCTTTACTTTAACTATACTCTTTTTTTATCACAAACTCTAGAATTTCTTGAAACAACTTGGTACAAAATCCACACTAGTATTATTATAGCTGCTTTACAACACATCCCAAATAAAAAATTTATTGTTTGCAACTTTTAATATATTTTTTTCTCAAAAGCTACTTATCTATACTCTAATTTCAAAAAACTTAGCAATATTATTTAACATGTAAAACATGTTTTAAAACACTCTTTATCTATTGTTCTTTATTTTAATTTCTCTATTACATTACTTAATTAATCTACAAACTTACATATTTTCTTATTATCTCTTATATACCATCTTCTTATCTTCTAAATTACTGAGACCAACTCTAAAAAGAAAAATCTTTTTTATACTCAAAATGTAAAAATATTAAAGAAATTAAATAACAAATCTCAAAGCTATCAACAAAAGATGTTCCAAACTTCAGACCCACCCAACCTCAATTATTAATAGTATTCTCAATCAATATAAAGACCCTGTTAAATTTAACAATATTTGATTAGACAATGATATTATTACTAACTCTTCTACTATTAAATCACATATTCAACAACACTTTCATAACTAAACTGCTCCTTATCATATTAATACTAATATATTTAACTCCAATAGTAAGTTGAATATAACCCCAATCCTTATATCAACCCAACTTGGTATTTTAATATTCTTTTTGACTTTACTAAAGATAAGGTTATCTCTACTATCAACCAACTTCCCAACAATAAAGCTTGTAGTCTATCTGAAATCAGCTATGAAATATTCAAACATGCAGGCTCTGGCTTCTTTATTGCTATATCTTATTTTAATTGCTGTCTTACTTCTTATACTATTTCCAAATAATAAAAAGAAGGCTATATCTTTTTTATCTCCAAAAAACCTATCTTTGATAGCAATCTATTAAACACCAGATCTATTAGTTTAATTAAACATATTAAAAAGCTATATACAAAACTCTTTACCAACCATTTTAATACTATTCTGTCTCAATACAACATTCTGTTCCCCTTCAACTTTGTTGTACTTTCTGGCAACTCAACTTCTATTCCTATTCATATCCTTAACAATATAATTAAAGATACCAACTGCAATTCAAACCAACTCTGGCTACTTTTTTAAGATATAAGTAAGGCTTTTGACTCAGTTAACTTTGAACTATTTTAAAAATCTCTCTATTGTATATAAATATTTCAACAACTTATCAACATCTTTCTAACCTTCTATTTAACTATACTAATTAAGTTATTACTAATCTTGGCCTTACTAATTTCTACTCTGTTAGAAATAGTATCAACCAAGATGAAACAATTATTTTTCTTTTCTGAAGAATCTATTATGACCCTTTCATATCATATATCTCCTCACACTTCTTTGGATATACTCTTTCTACTTCTTAGCAAACTAGCCTCTTATATTTTTCTACTAACTATTTTAATATCCTATATCAGTTCTGGTATATATAGATGACATATTATAGATTGCCTAATTCAATGAACAACTTAATGAAATTGTTAATATCACCTTCTCTTTTTACACCATAGCAGAAATTCAAGTTAACTCCACTAAATCTATATTCATTGCAAATTAAGCTTTATTAAACTTCTTATTTATTAACTTCAACTTTTAATCTATTTTACTTTTCTAGCTATTTAAGTTTTTAGAATGTTGGTTCACTCTTAACAACAAACAAACATCTCAAATCAAACTTATCCAAGATAAAGCTATTAATTTAGCCAATATTGCTAGTACTAAAAATATTACTAACAAACAAATTACTTATATTATCAATATTGTTATTATCCCTACTATCAAATATCAAATTCATAATATTGTTATTTCTCTCCTTATATACAACACAATCCTTAGCAAATACCTTACTATTACCAAACACAAAGTACATCTCTCTTATTCTACTCCTAATAGTTCTCTTTTCAATTACAACCTTTATAATATCCACAATATTTGGGATATACAACTCCAACACCATATTAGCAATTTTCTTATCTATATTAATAACATCTCTACTCTTGGTATAACAACTTATATCTGTCTCTAACAACTTCAAAATAATCTCTAGTCTACTACTAATATTCTCTAACATCTCTATTCTATTATCAACAGTTTAAATAAATTTTCTACAATCTTTAAAATTATACAACTTTTTATTTACTTACATATTTCTATATATTCTTATCTTGATACTTTCTGGCCCAAAACTATAAATAATAATAATACTTTACTTGAAAAATTCTCTCCAACTACCCCAAATACACACATTTAAACAACAACTTTGACACAAAAATATTTTCTATCTTGAACAACTTTGTTCATTTGACAACAAGATTGGTTACACCTATCTTCTAAACTTCTATATATTTCTAAAGTGAAAAAACTACTTTGGTTTATCTATTTAGAAGATACTATTCTCAATAACAAACTATATCAAACTATTTTAACTAACTTCCAACCTACTGGCATTAACTTATTTGCTTTTCAAACTAACTTACTTTACAAAACTCACAACTCTAGATTTTTATATACCTCAATAAAGACATTATTATTAGCCAAGTTTGCAAAACTTTTTTCCAAACCAACACTATTTCAATAACACATTGGCAATACAATATTGATACTTCAACCTTATATTACTATCTATTATCTTCTATCTCTTGCACTTCTTGTCAAGGTTGTAGTCTTAACTCTAGCTGCATATCAAGCTATTGTACTTTAGAAGATTATCCATTCTTTTGACCCAATTTTTGTGCAAGAAAAAAGCCAACAAACAGCTCAACTTCAATGCTAACTATATAGATCTTATCTGCTCTGCTAATATTAAACACCTCTTTTACATATTACTTTTACCTACTATTAACATTACTGATTTTATTATTTTAGTTATCTTTTACAACAATGATGCCTCTCTACAACTTGCTTAGTTTGCCTCTGCTAACTTATTCCAAAACCAATTTACCTTCTATATAGATGGTTCAGTTAAGCAACCTGGCACTAATCAATACTCAATAGATATTGGCTAGATTCAAGTTTATAACAACCACATTATTCACAATTTCTTTGTGCAAATTTCTAACTGGCCCTCTTCTTACAAGGCTAAACTACTAGCAATACTATCTGCTATTTTAACACCTCAAAATTCTAATATTGAAATATTTGCAGATTTACAATCTATTATCTCTAAATATAACATACTTCTATCTATATTATCACATTTCTCTAAATATTTAAATTCAACTCTTGGCCTATCTGGTACACACTTTTTAATATCCTAAAAGCCTTTAATATACAAATCTCCTTTTATAAAGTTCAAGCATATTCTAATAACATCTTTAATAATCTTGTAGACTTACTTGCTAACAACTACTTCTTCTCTCCAATTTTATATATTAACTATACTAATTCTTATAACATATATTCCAATTACTATAGAAAGAATATTTTGTTAAAATCCCTACTAGACAATTTATTAAAACAATTTACAAAGCACACACTTTTGCTCTATAGTCTTTTTAATATTGTACTCAAGAATAGTTACTTTTCTCTTACCTTATTGACTAAAAAGTTTTTTGGTTATACTTCAACAACAACCAAAAAATCTTACACAACTTTACTAATCCCAAGCTAAACTACTTAAAAGCTTTCAAAATTAAATTGCTTCTTAATATACTACCAATATATGCATACTTCTATTCTATATACTCTCTTACTTTTACACTTGATAACTGCTTTTCTTGTAACTGTTTAGACACTCCTTCTTACTAGTATACTTGTCCTGACAATACTCTTCTAACTCAAACTATCAACTCCTTAATAAATAATATTATTCTTAACTCTAACCTCAATTATTCTACATATTAACTTCACAACCTCATATATACTATCTCTTTATATTCTTTTTTTAATTCTTCATCTCTTTATCCTTATTCTCTTTAAGCTACACTCAAAGGTTTTATACTAATACCACTAATCCAGATCCTAAACTCTTTTGATATTTTATACTCTAATGCTTCTCAACTTATTATACAAATACTTTTCAAAATCTCTAACTAATTATATTACAAAATATGGATTTCTTACTGTATTAACTTTTCTTATTAGAAAAAAGTATATCAAATTCTTTCTCATCCTACTTCTAATACAATATCTAATTAATATGTATTTTCTCTACACAAAAGAAACAAAACCAAATATACTTATAATTGCCTTTGTGGCCTTGCTAACCAACTACATAGACAAGTATCTACCAAACTTAATATCTGGTTTACTATATGGATTAGATATAGCACATTCTCTAACAATATTTTAACTATTTACATCTAGGTAAGTCTTAACTACTCTAGTAGGTTTAGGTTACAAATAATTAGTTTAAGCTTTTGTTTGAGCTATTAGTCTGAGCTCTTATTCTTGTATATAATTTATATTTAATTGTTCTTATACAAATTAAGTTTTTGTATCTATATAATTGTTTATATAAATTAATCAATAAAAATATAAGCAAGACCTCATCCTAATACCAAAAAAAAAATATACATCTATAAATACTTTAATAAATATCTGTAAATTATTAGCTTGTATATATATATTTATTATTAGAGATTTTAAAATACCTATCTATTATATAATTTATAATATGTTTTTTTTTTAATAAATAATTAGTAAGTATAAACTTTATTATATTTGTTTAGGATTTTTATTTGTAATTTTTAAATAAAATATATATAATAACATATATTTTAACAAAATAAATTTAAATTATTAGTAAATAAATATAAATCTGATATATAATTACTAGATATATAATTTGATTTTTTTTCAGTATTAAGATAACCTCTTTGGCCATAGGGGCTCTTTATTAGTAATTATTTACTATTATAGTTACAATGAAGATACAACTAGCTATACTGTATATATACTTTTTATCTATTTAAGTAGTCTGCTTACAGATTCTATACTAGATACTGTACCTATAACCCAACTAAAGAGTTATCTATTTAAACCTTCTAATTCTAACTATTTTAAGCATATTATACTAACTCAAAAACTACTATCTAGTCTGTTTTACTAGATTGTGCATTTTGCTTTAGAATTTCTGTAACTTATCTTAGGTTTGCACTGACTAATTACCAGTTTGTGTTTTTCTGTTGAGTAAACACATAGCTATTTTTGAGGTAAATCTACCAGAGCCTTTCATAACTCTATCTGGCTAATTTAGTTATTGCAGATACTAAGGCTTCTACTTGCAGTTAGAAGTAATCTAATTAAACTACTATACTTTTGTAAGATTCACTTCAATCCTAGTACTCACATTCAAGTCTTCTTTTTTCTTACTATCTTATTGGTTTCTCTTATACTCCCAACCTGTGACTCAGAAGATTTAACACTGGCTAGGCCTAGATGCTTTATACTCTATCTCTTTGTAATATATAATTTTATAGCACATGTTTTTTTTCTCTAATTGGGTCTAGCTAGTCTTTAGAGATCATTTAGTTCTTGTTGTTAGATAAAATCTAACTTCTAAATTCTAATCATAGTAGATAGCTACTCCAGTTTTCACACTGACTAACTAGGTTAGTATACTAGCTTACTCTCTAATTGGCAGTTGGGTTGGTAAATCTCCTACTTAAAAATCTTGTTGTCATTCAGTTTTTCAATCTCAGCTATTATTTCCAAATTCAGTTTTTCTGTAGCACTGTCAAAAAAATCTATTATCTTCTTACTTGGGTCTTCTCAAATAGGTTTTGATTATTCTAGTTTTTTGGTATTTCTGTATAAAGCTTCTATAACAAGATAGTATAACTAAGATTACAGATTGTAGATACTAATCAATAGATAATTATTATCTAATACAGATTTATTTTTTAAAAAACATTATTTATAGATTTTAAACTCTAAACCTGCTACTTGGAGAGATGACAACTAGACCACTTTACTAAGCTGCTACACTCTAAATATATAATTTGATAATTTTTAAATTATATATTTTTATTTAATAATATATTACAGAAATGTTTAAATATAATTGCTTTATAATAAGTTTTTCCAAACAATTGATATTTATTAGTCAATTATTAGTAATTAGTAAGTTATCAAATATAGTAGCAAAGTATCTAATAATATACTTTGCAAATAATTTGTAGTATGTTGAAAGTTACTAGTATTTTTGTATAATACTATTTAAAATTTTTAATTATATGTTTTTTATATTTGCAAAATAAATTTAATTATTGAAAATAGATATTTAAAATTATAGACTTAAAAAAAATTTTAACAATTCTGATAAATTTACATATTCTTATAAACTTATTAATTATAGAATTTAAAAAAAATTGTATTTTATTTGAATTTTATATGCCAAGAAAAAAGAAATATTTGTTTTTATTAATTATTTATCTAATAATTAACAGCACATCAGAGTTTCAATAATAATAAACTAATTACTAAAATTTTTAAAATCGCTATTTTAGTGAAAGCCTAATATGTTATTAATTATCAGATAGATAATCAATAAAACAAATAGTTCCTTTTTTCTTGGTATATTTTAAAATTTAAATAAAAAATATTCTTATCAGAAATTGTCAAAATATTTTTTAAGTTGCAAAATTTTTATTAATTTTTTAGTTTTTAAAAATGCTTTAGATGTTTTACATATTAAATTTTCTAAAGATTTAAATCTAATCAGATTAAAAAAATATTTATTTAAGTTTTATAAATATAGTAATATAATTATTTGTTTTTAATCTAAAGTATATTAATAAAAAAAATAATAAAATAGTAACACTTTAGTTATAAATTTATAACAAATAACAAATCTCAATTAAGCTTTAACAATTGTAACTTCTTAATTATGCAACTGTTTAGAGATTTTTTAATTACTATATTTGAAATATTATATTATAAAATAAAGTTAAGCTACAATCTTTTACTTGGTATAACATTCTAAAAATATATTTATTCGAATATAAAACTATAAATTTCTATTTTTATTTTTAAGTAATAGAATATTATTTTGTTTATTTTGATTCATACTGATACCAAGTATTTTAGATATAATTCTATAACATAATTTAACCTTTTTTGCAGTTTTATTTGTACTTTTCTTTTCTATATATTTATCAAGTTCTTAAGTATAATTATACAATATATTTAGTTCATTAGTAATTTTAAATATTAAATGAAAAAAGTAATTTATTATATTATTAGTATTGGATAATAATGAAAATTTATTTGTCAATTTACTTTTATATTTATTATTATTGTTTTTTTTGAACATTTTTTATTAATTTTTTTTGATAAGAATATATATTAAAGGTAACCAATTTATAAACAGTATAATCAGAGTTGTATATAGATTATTGAAATTTAGAGTAGTTAAAATTTATTAATATAGATTTAATACCAGCATATAGTTTATTACTAAGATTATTTATATAAATCCTATCAAATTTGTTGCTTTTTAATTTTAGTTAAGTTTGAATATATTTTTATTATACAAATCAAAAATAATTGTAAATTTTTGTAATTTATTAATAAATATCTTAGGTTATTTTTTTTTTTTTAATATTAAGGATAAGACCTTGCTTTTATCTTTATTAAATTTAATAAAAATTTTTTACATAATTGAGAAAAAGTTTTGTTGTTTAAATCTAAAACTAAGAAAAAGAACTTATATATATATTTAAATAAACTTAAATATCTAAATACTTATCTGTGGTCTAAACCTACTAGAGTGACCAAGACTTATCTAGATTTGGAGATAAGTAAGAATAAGAAAGAGGTGTGAAGAAAATTTAATTCAATTAGAGTACCAAGTTTTTACTTTACAAGAGGAGTTATATATAAGTAAATTAAAAGAGTTTTTGGATAAAGATATCAAGTTAGAAGTAGGTATAGTAGGATTAGTATAGTAGTATTACTATTACTAGTTAGAGCAAGATTAAATTAAGATCTTGAAGTGCAGAATGGGATCCAAATATTTGTATAGATTTGTTAATTAAAATAAAGAAGGAATTGAATAGTAAAAAAACAAGCAAAATTATTAGAAAGTGTATATTCTCATAATATTTTATAATATCAAGTAAGACAAGGCCAGAAACTGTAAAGAATAGTGATATTAAAAGGTAAGAAAATATATTTGTAGACTATTAAGATTTTTGATTTAGCTAAGAAGTTGATGTGTTTGGGTTTGTGAAATTTGAAGTTTGGTAGGGGTTAAGATACATTGTAGAGAGATGTTAAGGAAATTTAATATTATATTAGAATAAGAACAAAATGCCCAATACAATGCATCAATAGGTTGTTGATAGATATTGCAAAAGTTGGGATAGGAAGAATATTTTTTATGAAAAATATGTAGGAATAGAAGATTATCAAGTAATAGTTTAATTCTAAAAGTTTTAAGTGTCAATGATTAAAAGCTATATGCAAAGTTTGAAATTTTTTAGTTATTATTAAGATAAAGCCAGATAGTTTTCTAATGAATATCCTGAGAGAGAGAAGACCATTGTTTAAAATGATGTTGTGAGGACTATTGTGCAAGGATATTTGCATAGCAGATAGTTCAAATGCTACAGTAAACAGAAAGCTCAGAAAGAAAGTTATTAAGAAGAGGGATAAGTTGGGCATTATACATATTACAAGAGTTAAAAATAAAGGTTGGTGTATAGAAGTGGTTACGAGCTAGTTTGTCAGCTTTATTATTAAATTCATTGTTTTGATATGCTAGAACTTTGTAAAAAGTAATTGAAAGATTAAATGATAAAAAAAGATTTAGAAGAGTTTTCCAGATAGACCAGTATGAGGTATTTGAAAAGATTGCACTATTATAGAATATAAAAGGCTATTATGTCTTGAGATAACTGATTGAGAATTAGTGTTGATATAAATAATAGTTCAGCCTTAAAGGAGCAGAGCCAGAGTTCGATTTGGGCTTGAAAGTTATATTGTATTGTTTGATTATTTATTTGTAGCCAGCCAATACCTATAGAGTATTGGGGTTGTCTATATTTGTAACAGAGCTGTCAGTATAAAAAGTAAAGTTATTTAGATTGCTATTTTGGGTAGCAATATGTTGTAATGTGTCAAGAGCAGAACTAGGTTGAAAAATTGAAGATATTTGAGAAGTTAAAATATTAAGACTTGGTAATAAATGAGAAGAACTAGGGTTTGAAAATATGATTAAATATAGAATTAACTTAATTATAATTATATATAGTGTGTTTTAAATATATAAGCAAAATCTGTATCAGAATTTTTATAGTAGCCCATAATAGAATTTACTATAATTTCAATACAAATTAATACAATCTTAACTATATACTGTGTATATCAATATTAAGTAAATTATATAACTAAGTTTTTTTTTTTTTTTTTTTTTTTTTTTTTAATATTAAGGTGACTACTTAGGTTCCCAGAGCATAGCGAGCTTTCATTCTGATTGGTCAATTGCTAAATGTATCATCACATATTACACCACATATATCATCTGACTTTAAACGAATTGGCAGCCATGAAAACGAATTGTCCAAGGATACGACATATAAATTCTGAAACTATACCTTTTATTCTACCTACAGTAAAAATAATCCGGAGAATAAGGAAATAATCCAGAAGTTAGCAACGGGGTGCACTTTTTGTTTTATAGGTTAAGGTAATTCAGCAATTAGCAAGGTAATTCTACCCTTGGCTAATAAGTATTAGTATTAAGCTTTTTTTTTAAAAAAAAAAACTTGAAAATAGCAATTTAAACAACAATACTTACAGTTAGTTTTTTTTAAATTTTTTTTTTTGAATATAGGTAAATCAACTCAGTTTTTAAAGGTTACAACATATAGATATAGAGCATATAGAGTATATAGAGCATGTGAGGGATATGTACGATTATATGCTATGTTCTATAGTTAATATTTGGTTTTTTATACTGTTCATACTCTCCATGTGCGTGTATTACCTTATTGATAGTTGACGGTTTTTTAATTTATTT
>CAJVPU010000920.1:0-14771 GCA_910591775.1 Dentiscutata heterogama | reverse complement strand
CTGGTTCCCTGGATTTATTGCGCCAAAGCTCCCATTCAAGATGGTGTGACCAAGGTTACAGATATCTAAGCCCAACCAATCGTTGATAACCGTTAACCGTATCACAGGTCTAATTTTCAAAATCATTGTCTGTGGGATTCGAACTCTAGACCTGCCGCTTGGGGGTGCAGCAACCCCACCACTTCACTAGGTCACCACATCCTTATATTAGTAATTATAATAATATAAAAAGTAAATAATAATATATACAATAATTATTTTACCAAAACTTTTATATGATTTAAATTATATAAATTTTATTAATTTTATTTTTAATAAAAAAATTTATTATAGATACAAAATTGTTACAACTAACAAATAATATAATTATATAGCAAACATATTCAAATCACTACTAACAATCCAACACAAGCTCCAATTAATTGATATAGTATATATAGTAGCTGAAAACATAATTTCAAACAAAGAATCAAAAGAATTAATGAAGAAAAACTAAAACCCACCTAGAAAGAGAAGGGCAGTAGTTAACATATTTAAGAAATCAAAATCAATTGATATAATATATAATATTCACCAAGGCCAAAAACATAATTCTATATAAAGAATCAACAAAGAAAAACTAAAACCTACCTGAAAAAAGAAGGGTGGTAGTTAACATGTTCAAGAAATTAAAATCAATTAGCACAATATATAGTATTCACCAAGGCCAAAAACATAATTTTATACGAAGAATTGATGAAGAAAAACTAAAACCTATCTGAAAAGAGAAGTATAGTAGTTAATATATTCAAGAAATCAAAATCAATTGTACAATATATAGTATTTACCAAGGGTAAAAACATAATTCTATATGAAGAATCAATAAAGAAAAACTGATACTCATCTGGAAAGAGATAAGTAGTAGTTAACATGTTCAAGAAACAAAAACAAGTGGCACAATATATAGTATTCACCAAGCCCAAAAACATAATTCTATACAAAAAACTACAAAGAAAAACCAAAACCTACCTGGAAAGAGAAGAGTAGTAGTTAATATGTTCAAGAAATCAAAAACAAGTGGTACAATAGTATTCACCAAGGCTAAAAATATAATTTCATATGAAGAATGACAAAAAAAAACCAAAACCCATCCTGGAAAGAAAAAGGTGATAATTAACATGTTCAAGAAATCAAAATCAATTGGCACAATATATAGTATTTATCAAGGCCAAAAACATAATTTCATATAAAGAATTAATGAAGAAAAGAAGGATAGTAGTTAACATGTTTGAAAAATCAAAATCAAGTAATACAATATATAGTATTTATCAAGCCCAAAAACATAATTCGATACAAAAACTATAAAGAGAAACCAAAGCCCACCTGAAAAAAGAAGAGTAGTAGTTAATGTGTTTAAGAAATCAAAAACAAGTAGTACAATATATAGTATTTACCAAGGCCAAAAACATAATTCTATATAAAGAATGATGAAGAAAAACTAAAACCCACCTGGAAAGAGAAGAGTAGTAGTTAATGTGTTTAAGAAATCAAAATCAATTGATACAATATATAGTATTTACCAAGGCTAAAAACATAATTCTATACAAAGAACAACAAAAAAAAAACAAAACCTACCTGGAAAGAGAAGGGTGATAGTTAATGTGTTCGAGAAATCAAAATCAATTAGCATAATATATAGTATTCACCAAGGCCGAAAACATAATTCTATACGAAGAACAATGAAAAAAAACTAAAACCCACCTGAAAAGAAAAGGGTAGTAGTTAACATATTCAAGAAACTAAAAACAAGTGACATAATATATAGTTCACCAAAGCTGAAAACATAATTCTATATGAAAAACAAAAAGAAACTAAAACTCACTTAAAAAGAGAAAAGTGGTAGTTAACATGTTCAAGAAATCAAAATTAATTGGCACAATATATATTATTTACCAAGACCAAAAACATAATTCCATACAAAGAACAATGAAGAAAACTGAAACCTACCTGAAAAGAGAAAGGTAGTAGTTAATGTGTTTGAGAAACCAAAAACAAGTGACACAATATATAGTTCACCAAGACCGAAAACATAATTCTATACAAAGAACAATAAAGAAAAACTGAAACCTATCTGGAAAAAAAAGGGTAGTAGTTAACATATTTGAGAAATCAAAATCAATTGGCACAATATATAGTATTCACCAAGGCTAAAAACATAATTCTATACTGTTATAGAATAGATTTTAGTATTATTTCATATATTGTATTTTATTATTATCTTAATTATTATTTAGTTTAAGAGGAAATAATGTGGTACAGTAACTTGACACTTAACACTTGACGCTTGACACTTGATGCTTGACACTTAATACTTGATGCTTGATACTTGATGCTTGATACTTAATGCTTGACACTTCTTGGCACCGATTATCTATAGACATTGATGCTTTACTTAACAGATATAAAAACCTCACTTTTTCCCCAAAGTTAAAGATAGACCAGAATTTAGACAAGTTCTCATCTCCTCTTTAATGAATAAAATCTAAACCTTTCTCTTTAATGAATAATCTCTAGTAACAGTATGTACTATATTATTACTAAACCACCTAGAGATAAGTGTAGTTTCTTAACAAATACAAGGAACTATACTTACCTCTTAGACACTGCTATAAACCTGTAAAGGGATCCTGTAGCTATATTATTGTTATGGTAGGGAGTTTAAGAAGGCCTTTCTACTGTAACACTTGGTGCCTTCTGGTGGAAATAAGTTAAAAACAGTAGCAGTAGATATTTTCTCTTCAAGAAACTTTAAAGAAAAACAAAATTCTAAAGAAAAATTAACATATCTCAATGAATATTATTCCAATCGACATCAAATTTTATATGTATAAACTAGAAGACAATACCTTTAAAATGGCATATAGGTTGCTTAGTACAATCTCGCTTCTCTGGTAAGATAATTGACTTGACGGCATTTTATTTTGAAAGAAAATGTTAATCAAAGAAGATTTTTTGATTTTGGATACCCAAACGTATTTCGTCTATATCTCAGCGCGTTTTGTCCTACAGAGATGTAACACATACCATTCTACTTGTGAGAATCTCTTCTACATTTCCTACAATGCTTATCATAGTAGGAAAATGCCTCTGTGAACTGTAAATCATGTTCAAAGACGTAATGGCGATTCTAATACCTTCTTCTCTATATTTTCAACTTGAATGCTCAATCGCATTTCATCCATATCTCTACGAGTTTTGACTCTACAGAGATGAAACACATACTATTTTACTCGTGAAAAGGTTCTCTACCTTTTCTACAATACTTATCATAGTAGGAAAATGCTTCTGTGAGCCGTAAATCATGACCAAAGTCTTGATAGCAATTTTTGTAACTATATTCCTTGCTGTGCTACAAAATTGGATAACTTTTTAAAGAATTTTTCCAACCATAATTAAACTAGCAACCTCCTAAATTCTTATCTTTTTTAGGTTCTATAGACATTTAAGATTCTAAAGAAGATGCGTTTTCAAATATTTATTGGAATTAGTAGTTCCAAATCCTTATACTTCTTTTTAAAAATTATTATAGTATTAGTCTTCTTGTTCTATACAAAAGTAATAACTGTTATTGTAAACAGTGATCTGGCAAATCACTGGCTTTTGTATAGAAGGAATATTAGATCAAAATATAACTAAAGACAGGGTACAAGTAGGTGTTAAAACCTCTTGCAAGCTCTAGCTTACTTGAATTAGTAAATGCTATCTTGTTCTTTGGTAGCCAATAAAGACCAAAGAAATTTTATAATCCAAAGTCTAATTGCTTACTTGTCTAGTAAAGGCTTTTATCTCCTAGCCCCCAAGAGGTTATTGATCTTAATTCAATTTGTTTTTTATATTTTAAAGTATTTATTTTTTTTTTAGATTTAGAGGTTAGATTTTTAGAAACAGTTTGTTATTTCTAAGTAAAAGTAACTGAAGATTTTAACTCTACCCTTATATACAAAATTTATTTATCTCCTGAATATAATATTCTCGGCCTAGCAGTATTTATTTCAACAGGCTTTAGTAGTATTTTCAACCAGCTTTAGCAGTAGTATTTCAACTAGCTTTAGTAGTATTTTCAATCAGCTTTGGCAGTATTATTTAAATTTTTTTTTTAGATATAATATTTCCAATCTAGCAGTATTTCAATTAGTTTTAGTAAAAAATTTTTAAATAGAAATTTTTATTTTTTTTAGCAACTCTTTTCCTTTTAATTTTGGACTGGTACCAAAATTTAATAAAATTATAGAATTCTATAACTTTTATTTTTATTTTTGCTTTATTAATACCTTAATCAAGTATTAGTTTTGCTTATTCAAAAAAAAAACAAAAAACCTTTGTTTAATTTTATTCTAAAAATTTTATTCTTTATTAATTTATTTTTACAAAACTTTTGACAATTTCCAAATTAGTTTAACCAACTAATATTATATTTTATTAATGAAAAAAAAAAAAATACAAAAAGTACTACTACTTTATATTCTAAATTACAAAAACCATATTACAATAATTATTATTACCACTCTAAATCGAAACATAAATTTTCTTCATCTTCTTCTTTTCTCTTCTTCTTGCTCTCTTTCTCTCTCTTCCTCTCTTCTTCTTTCTTCTCCTTCTTCCATTCTTTCTCTCCTTCTTGTATTTTCATCTTCTCTATTTTCTCTCCTTCTTCTTTTCTCTTCCACTATTGCACTCTAACACAACTTATATAAAGCAATATCACTATTCTTGAACCATATCCGATACCTATTACATTCTTCAACTAAATATTTATACTCTTGCTTCTGGAAGAAAGTATGTTGGATCGATTCAACAGCTATTAGCTGCATCTCATCAACAAGTGAACACAGATTATTGACTCGATACTATAACCAACATTCATAGAATCTATATAACATTATTATTATTATTATTATTATTATTATTATTAGTCTAGTTTTTTTTTCTTCTTTTTCTTCTTTTTCTTTTTTTTTCTTTTTTTTTTTTTATATACTTATGAAAACCTCTCATTATTATTATTATTATTATTACTATTATTATTATTATTATTATTATTATTATTATTATTATTATTATTTTCATTATTATTGTTATTATTATTATTATGATAATAACTTCATTTCAAGTGACTACGATTGTAAGAATGCTTAGTCATTTTGATATCACAAAAAGAATTTTTATAAGAAACAACAAAATTGGGTGAAAGCAAAAGTGTATGCAGTGTAATATACAGCCCTTCTTATAATCTGTAGATTATCAAACACAAGGCCAAATCAAACAATTTTATTGAACCAAATAAATAAAAAAGTAAGATTCAAAAAAGGTACAAAAAATAATTTTTATACGCACCTCTATCCTATAGTCTAGTGGTTAGAGTGTATGGCTTTCACAGATTATGAGTTTGACTCTACCAGTAGTATATCATATCCAGTGCACTGTGTTAATATTATCAGGCTATAGTAGTAAATATTTACATTTTATTTTTATTAATAATCATTATATTATTTATTTATTTGTTATATTTAGCCTATATTTATTTAAAATTTTATTTTATTTTTTTTTATATATTAAAGTAACCACTTAGGCCATTGGCATGAGCTTTATTTAGGTAGTTAAGATATTACATCTGTTTTACAAAGATACAACTAGCCACACATATACCTTTTGGGTGCCTAATTTAAGTAGTCTACCTGGGTTCTACACTAGCCGCCATACCTGCAATCTAACTAGAAAATTACCTATTTAAGCTCCCTGGTTATTTCTAACGAGAGTACGACTAGCTATACATGCAACTTTTGGTTGCCTATTTAAGTAGTCTGCTCTAGGTTTTATACTAGCTGCCATATCTATAACCCATTTAAATCCTCTGGCTACTACTTTTGTAATATGCTCTACTCTAACACTCATATGAAATTAGCCATTGCCATGAATGACTCTAAAACTTTAGCCAAACTATATTGGGGTATTTATCCTTGTAGTAAACTTAACAAAGCAATATATGTCCCACACATGTGCTCACCTGCATGTTTGGTAACTTTTTCCCATTAGTATATGTTGTGCTATTACTACTGGGTTCATATCTCAAGCTATCTTTTTAGATACTGTCTAACCTGATCTGTATCTCAAGCCATAGCCCTTGCAAGGTTCACAACGGTCCTAGTACTCATATTCCAACTGCCTTCTTTCTGAATTCCTTACTGGTCCCTTACTTACTTCCAGCTGGCAATCTGAAAGGGTTGGTCTGCTCAGGCTCTAGGTGCCTTATGGTCACCTTTCTCTTGGTATATGCTTCCAGAGCACAAGTCCTTTTTCTTTAGTAGCAGGCTAGCAGTTCGGCTAGTATGTCCTCCCACTTAAGAACTGGTCACTCAGTTCTCTAATCTCAGTCTCCAGTTCCAAATTCAGTCTTCCTGTAATACTGTTAAAGATCACTGCTACTTCCCAACTCAGGACTTGCCAAACAGGTTTTTAGTTATTCTGGTTCCTTGGATTTATTGCACCAAAGCTTCTATTCAAGATAGTGTGACTAAAATTTTTATTTTTCTTTATATATTATATTATATTTATTTTATAAAAACTATTTATTTTTTTATTTTTTGCAAAGCAAAAATTTTTTTTAGAAGGGAATAGTATTAAATTAGTAAAGTGTAGTATAAAAATTTTTTTTAACAGACCAATTTAGTAGAAGTTGAATTTGTAAAACAAATTTTTATAAGAGGATGAAAATGTTATAGAATAGATTTTAGTATTATTTCATATATTGTATTTTATTATTATCTTAGTTATTATTTAGTTTAAAATGAAATAATATAGTACAGTAACTTGACACTTGACACTTGATGCTTGATGCTTGACACTTAATGCTTGATGTTTAACACTTGATGCTTGATACTTGATACTTGATGCTTGACACTTCTTGGCACCGATTATCTATAGATATTAATGCTTTATTTAACAAATATAAAAACCCTACTTTTTATCCCAAGTTAAAAATAGACCAGAATTTAAACAAGTTCTCATCTCCTCTTTAATGAATAAAATCTAAACCTTTCCCTTTAATGAATAACCTCTAGTAACAGTATGTACTGTATTATTACTAAACTGCCCAGAGATAGGTATAGTTTCTTAACAGATACAATTACCTTTTGGACATTGCTATAAACCCGTAAGAGGTCCCTGTAGCCATATCATTGTTATGATAGAGAGTTTAAGAAGGCCTCCCTACTATAACAATACAAAAAATGATAAAAAAAAACCAAAACCTATTTGGAAAAAGAAGAGTAGTAGTTAATTTGTTCAAGAGATCAAAATCAATTAGCACAATATATAGTATTTATCAAGGTTAAAAACATAATTCCATATGAAGAACAACAAAGAAAAATCGAAACCCATCTGAAAAGAGAAGGGTAGTAGTTAATATGTTTGAGAAACCAAAAACAAGTAATACAATATATAGTTCACCAAGGCTGAAAACATAATTTTATACAAAGAACTACAAAAAGAAACCAAAACTTACCTGGAAAGAGAAGAGTAGTAGTTAATATATTCGAGAAATCAAAATCAATTAGCACAATATATAGTATTCACCAAGGCCAAAAATATAATTTTATATAAAAAATAATAAAGAGAAACTGAAACCTACTCTGGAAAAAGAAGAGTGGTAGTTAACGTGTTCAAGAAACCAAAAACAAGTGATACAATATATATTATTTACCAAGACTGAAAACATAATTTCATACGAAGAATGATAAAAAAAAACCAGAACACATCTAGAAAGAAAAGGATAATAGTTAACATGTTCAAGAAACCAAAAACAAGTGGCATAATATATAATATTCACCAAGGCTAAAAACATAATTTTATATAAAGAACAACAAAGAAAAACTGAAACCCACCTGAAAAGAAAAGAGTAGTAGTTAATGTGCTCAAGAAACCAAAAACAAGTAGTACAATATATAGTATTCACAAGGCTAAAAACATAATTTCATATAAAGAACAATAAAGAAAAACCGAAACCCACCTAGAAAGAGAAAGGTGGTAATTAATATATTTGAGAAATCAAAATCAATTGGTACAATATATAGTATTCACCAAGACCAAAAACATAATTTTATATAAAGAATAATGAAGAGAAACTAAAACTCATTCTAGAAAAAGAAAAGTGGTAGTTAACGTGTTCAAGAAATCAAAAACAAGTAGCACAATATATAGTTTACCAAGACCAAAAACATAATTCTATACAAAGAACAACAAAGAAAAACCAAAACCCATCTGGAAAGAGAAGGGTGGTAGTTAACATGTTTTTACAAAGAAATGACGAAGAAAAAGAAAGAAAAAAGTAATAGTAAAATTTTTAATTAATTAAAAAATATACATATATGTAATTAAAAATAATGATAATCACTATATATTACAAACCTAGCATGACTACCAAAATCAGTTATGTACAGTATATATATACATAATTGCTGGTTAAAATCATCTTCTAAAAATTAATAATACAATTGTATAGTGCAATACCAGGAACAAAAAGTAGAAATTAGAATATTATATATCATAAAAAGAGGTTTTTAAGGTTATTTTAATTTTCAGGCCTAATAAATAAATTAATTAATTATTAATTCAAGATTTAGGATTTCTGAATATTACTATATGCTGCTGTATACAATACTTCCACAAAATAGTACCTTTATAATTAAGATCCAGGTATTATTTACTATCCCTGCTAGCCTGTTTCTTGAATAAAACCCAGAGGTATAACTATATTGATTTATTATTTTTAATATAATATATTCCCAAATATAGTACTCAGTTCTTTACATAGTACTAATGGGTACTATTTAATTTTAAAAATGGAGGTTTTAAATAAGATTCTGGATACTGTATACAGTGGTATATAGTAATTGATACTAAAATTTCATATTAAAAAAAACACTTATAAATAAATACTCAACTAGCACGAATAAGGCTATTACTAAAGTTCTGAATAAAAAAATTGACAAACTATTCAAATTAATACAAGTTATAGAACTGGATAAATATTTTACTATATGTAAAAGAATAATTAAATCTAGTGATTTTATTAAAGTAAATTATAAAAACAAATCTAAATTTAATAAGTTATATAAAAAATAATTTAAGTACTATATAAGTTTAGTAATTTGAATAAAGATCTAGTAAGTTATATAAAATAATATCTTGAGTGAAGGTTTAATATATATTTTGAGCAAAAGTTTAGTAAATAATTTAAGCGAAGGTTTAGTAAATTATATAAAAAATACCTTAAATGAAAGTTTATTAAGTAATTTAGCTAAAGATTTAATAAATAATTTGAGCAAAGATTATATAAAAATAATTTAAGCAAAGGTTTAATAAGTAATTTAAGCGAAGGTTTAGTAAATAATTTGAGTAAAATTTTAATAAGTAATTTGAGTATAGGTTTAGTAAATAATTTGAGCAAAAGGTTTAGTAAATTATATAAAAAAATACCTTAAGTAAAGGTTTAGTAAGTAATTTGAGTAAAGGTTCAATAAATAATTTGAGTAAAGTTTAGTAAATAATTTAAGTAAAGTTTAGTAAATAATTTAAGTGAAGTTTAGTAAAGGTTTATTAAATATGTAAAAAAAAAAGGTTTAATAGGTAATTTAAGCAAAAGTTTAGTAAGTAATTTGAGCAATAAGTTTTATTATTTTGTTATTAAATAGTTTGTTGATTTGTATAAAAAAAAAATTTTTTACTTATTTCATCAAATATGATACACAATTAAGATTTTTCAAATCCTTATTTATTTCAAAATATATTGTTTTTTTTTAATTCTTAATCTCTATATTGATAGATGTTATTTATAAATTAGAAGATAATAGATATTATTGTAATTAAAAAATCAATTGTTCTTTTATAAGAAAATTTAAGAATTTATATTCGAATATTTAACAGAGTATAATTAGCAGTATATATTAAAATTTTATTTTAATAAAAGTTTTTATTATTATATATCAATATAATATAATATAATAAAGATGTACTGAGTAGTGTTTCAAATCAAAAATCGATTAATTGATTAATTAATCGAATTGGCAACTAATCGATTGATAATTTTATTAAACAACTAATTGGTTGTTGACGATTAATCAATTAACTGATTAATCGACTAGTTAGTTAATCGATTAGTTGACTAATTGACTGGTTGTTTTATAGTATATGGTATTATATTTTGATTATACAGTATATCCAAGCCATTTTTATATACCAACTAGTCGATTGGTTAGTTAATCAATTAATCTATTGGTTGGCTATAATTGATTTTTAATCGATTTTTAAAAAATTTTTTGGCTAACTAATCGATTGCATTTTTTAGTCCGATTTGCAACACTAATACTAGGTTAAAAATCTCAGATTTTAAACAGCAATTATGTAACTGATTTTGGTGATTATGCTAGAGGGTTATAAAACTTGTCAATTCAGAGTTTTATTACATTATACAGATTGAATCAATAAATATTAGATATATACTAGAAAACAAATTTTTGTTATATATCTGATAGTTTGCTATAGAACTGCCAAATACTAAATATTAGCAGTATATTGGCAAAATATTGGTAAGAGGGCTTTCAGCAATCAGCTGATTTATCTTTACTAAGAGGTTATCCTTACTCACCTACACCTAACACCCCTATTAGCCAATTAAATTTTATAAATTTATTATAATAAGTATTTAAACTTAATACTTAATAACTTTTGGCTTATTGGACCAATTCAGATGATTTAACTACCAAAATGCTCCTCTCTAAGAGAGAATTCTAACAAGCCCAAAATCACAAAAATATGATTACTAGATCCTGAAATCTATCGATATTTGTATATTATTATACAGTATATAGTATATAGTATACAGTATTATATATATATGTATAATAATATACAAATATAGATCGATCTCAAGATCTAGTAATCAGATTTTTGTAATTTTGGGCTTGTTAGAATTCTCTCTCTGAGAGGATTATTTTGGTAGCTAAATTATCTGAATTGGTCCAATAAGTTAAAAGTTATTTAATATTAAATTTTAAAATTTAATATTAAATAATTTCTATTTTACTAAGCCAATTTAAATGATTTAACTACCAAAATGATCCTTTCAAAGAGAAAATTCTAACAAGCCCAAAATTATAAAATACTGATTACTAGATACTGAGATTGATCTAGATTTGTATATTATTATACCATAGGGTTGTATATCAGAATCTTGACACACAAAATCCTGACACACAAAATCCCGGCAACAAAATCTCGATACACAAAATCCTGACAAGTTAAAATCCTAAAAATATTAAAATTAGGAATTTAATTTGTCAGGATTTTGTGTATTGGGATTTTGTTGCCAGGATTTTGTGTATTGGAATTTTGTGTGTCGGGATTCTGATATACAACTATACTATATATATATACTAGCATAGCAGGCTTTATTATAATTGGCTAATTTTGCAGATCATCTCATCTTAATAAAGTCTTATTAAAGCCTTATTAAAGTAATAATTTCTGGCACAAAAATAAATTCGGCTCCACAAATACGAATTTGGCAAGGGTAAGACAAAAAAAAAATAAAAAGATTACAACCTATTTTATAAACTAGCAAAGTAATTCGATAATCCGCAAGGTAATTTAGAAGTTAAATGAGAAGTGTTTATTTCGCTTATTATATTAAGCAAAATATACTAAATGTAGTAAGATCTGCCAGAACTTTTAAATTTGAACAAGACTATAGAAATCAATTTGAATTACATACAAAACATGGTAGCTAATGAAAAGCTATAACAAAGAAGTCTATTCTCTTATTTTATTGCTTTTAAACTGCTTTGAGGTTTGAATTATTCTATTAGCTAAGTTATTATACTTTTTTCAAATAGATTTAGTTAAAGATAACTATTCAATTAATATAGAATTTTTTTTTATTTTTAATTTGCTCTTTAATTTTAAAATGTTGGCCTAAGTTCTTGTAAAATAAAAATAGGTGTTAAGTTTTGTGGTTACAAAATAAGTATTAATTATATGAAATAGACGTAAACAACTATTCAATTAATACTAAATTTATTTTTTTTAATTCACTCTTTAATTTTAGTACGTTAGCCTAAGTTCTTGTAAGATGGATATAAGTATCAAGTTTTGTGATTATAAAATGAGTATTAATTATATAGAATAGACTTGAATGACTATTCAATTAATACTGAATTTTTTATTTTTTATTTTTTTAATTCACCCTTCAATTTTAGTACATCAGTCTAAGTTTATAGCGCATTGAGGATAGATAGGTGTTAAAATGTAAAAATAGAGTTGAGAATATAAGATGGGAGTAGGTATCAAGTTTTGTGGTTACAAATGAGTATTAATTATGTAAAACAGATAGGAATATAGAACATGTATATAAAAGCCTTCTTTTAAAAATATAATTTAATAAAATGATGATTTTTCTTTAATTACCATTAAACTGATAAATTTTTTTGATATATTTAAAAATTGTATAAAATAATAAATAAAAAATTTTTTTATTTAAATAAATATTATCTTTATTATAAATAAACTCACATATTGTATATATTTAGTAAATTAATTAAACTAAAAATCTGTATTTTAACTCACCATACTATTTAAAAATATGCATTTGAAAAAGAATCTTTGGCATTCTCTATAAGCACATCTATATTACTACAATCAATATTTTTATCTAACGAAAAATTATCATTATTGGTATCATCAATGGCTTGAATAATATCCAGTTCATCTTCACTCTTGTTACTCTTGTTTTTTGTCTTCTTATTTGGAAAATTCAACATTATTTGAAAGGCCTTATAATTCTTCTCAATTATGATAGTGAGGTATTCAAGACAATATTGATATTGACTTCCTAATACAAAAAAATAATCAAAATGGTAAGCATGTTCACAGATTAGAATACAACCTATCTTATGAGAATTTGTGCAATCTTCTAAGTTACAAAATTTATTATTTTGTAGAATATATCCAGTATTCCAAACTATTGATAATATTGCTATATCAGCTTGAGTTTTTAATATCAGAAGTTCATATTTTTTTGGATTTGAATTTGGAATAGCTTTCAATCTACCAAGATTTCTTGAGACACCTGTAAAAAAAATTTAGTAAAAAAAAGTGCAAAACACTTTTCAAGATATTCTAGCTACTTTGCTAAATATTTGATATTATGGCTTTCAGCAAATATATTAGTAAAAAAATTGCTGCCGCATGTTTGATCAATTATCTGTGCCTCTTGAATAATCTGGTTTGCCATGTTTGACTTATTAATTTGCTGCTGAAGTGAGCTGTGAAAATTTTCCACAAAATAGTTGTTAAAAATGTAAATAAAATCTGTAAAAGTTTGTAAAATGGGGTGATTAGTAGTGGACTAATAAAAAAAATACTTAAAAACATTAAAGACAATTTATTATAGTATCTTTGATTATATTGATAAAAAACAGTTCAAATGCAAAACATTGCTTCTAAGTATGCTTGCCAATTTCTACTTTGAAATATTATAGAGTAAAAATCTAAAACTAATAGAACAATATTATCCAACAAATTAATAAGATATCTAGGTTCAGGATCTTTGGAACATTCAAATTTTTTTATAACTATTAAATGAATTTTAGACCAGCCTTGATATACTAGTTCTAAAAATATAGTCAGACCCCCCTAAATACTATCTTCCTAAATGCAACATCTCTTTAAATGCATGTTTTCTTTTGGGTCCAACTAATATTATATCTATAGATTTTTACCTCCCTAAATGCAATACCTCTCTAAATGCACATGCTAGAGCTAGTCCTGACGATGTGCATTTAGAGAAGTCTGACTATATATTAATTTTATAAGGCTTTGGATTTTGCACCAACACCTTGTTATTTTCAAAGATCCCATGAAAAAACAAGTTAAAAAATTGATAATTTAAAAGAAATACTGTTTCACAGCTATTCAAGAATATATACAAGGGTTCAATTATCAGAACAACATGCAGAATTTGCTCTGGTATTCCAGAAGAATCTCCAGACTTGATGCAACAGATTACAGTATGACATATATTAAGTTGTTCTGGATAATTCATAGATGCAATTAACACCTATATCTTTATATAAGTCTCTGCTTCAGGAATATTTATTAAGACTCTAAAAGCATCCACATATTCTACAGTCAAATGAATAGACCCTTCTTTTAAATTAACTAATTTTGTATCTGCCATGCTTCTATCTACTCGGCATTGCTTAATTCTATTGTTGTAGCTGTGAACTAAAAGATGTTTAACTTTTTAATCATAGGTTTCTTGTAAAGACACCAAACTAGAAACGCACCCTTTCATCCTGTATAACTTAACCATAAATAAGGAAAAAAAGTAAGTATGCATTCTCTACAATAATATCCAAATCAATATCCTTTTTGTTATGAATACTCTTTTCTTGATTTGGATTTTCATATAGAATAGAAGCTATTTCAGGTAATGCCTTTAAGAGTATTGTAACAAAATGGCTGATATCATGTATAGTTGTTGTATTACTACAACGATATTTGTAGATATTGTAAAAATCATCTATATTAAGAACAATTAAATTATTATTCTGTTAAAATATTAAATATGAAGCCAATTATTAATACTATAAATAAAAAATAAATATAAAAAAATAAAAAAATAAAAATAAAAATATTTATATATCTTATATTTTTCAGTAAAAAACTACCCACAGTATCTA
>CAJVPU010000919.1:0-14775 GCA_910591775.1 Dentiscutata heterogama | reverse complement strand
AAAAAAGAAATTATTTAGTTAGTTAAGCTGCTATTATTCTTTAATTAAATTAAAATATTTCTATGCAAACACGTATAATAATAAAATAAACTAATATATATAATGTATTATCTTCACTGAATCGTTACCTTTAACTTCTTTTACTTTTTTTTTGTTCGACTAGTAGAATTTAGTTTGCCTAAGTAGTTTATATACTTTCGACGATGTTTTTTAATAGTAACATTGATAGGTGATAGCAGTACAAGGACGCGAGATTAATGGGGATTAAAGAAATATGTTGTAGGACACTTCAAATACTTCAAGTTTACTTAGTAGCATTTTTTGAGTTTCTTAGCGGGGTAAGTTATGTGAGCTTCCTAAAAAAGTATTGTAAAACAATATAAATAAAATCTTTATAAATTGTGTAATGATCTACAAATTGATAGGACGGTCGCCCCTGGACCTTTATCACTTTTATGAGAATTTCACTAGATTCTAATTGTTAATTCCATCTGTCATTATGCAATTATATTTTTATAGAGAAATTATTTTCGATTATTATGTTCTCAAATTTTTTTTCATAGAGAACATTAACAGAATATCAAATGTTCTCAAATCTAAAGCCATATTCTTATGAGAATATGAGAACATAGGATTCCAACACTGCTTTATATCCAATTTCTTCTTAGCCTATAACTACATTTTAGCACTAATGTCAAAAGCAATTTAATTATTTGACCTAATAATTTTATAAGTTGTTATGACAATTCAGATAATATTTGGTTCAAATAAACAGCTTATAAACTTTCAAGTTTAGTTAATTATAAACAAATGTATCTCAATATATAGAAGTTCGCTTATTATACAAAGATGATGACCATATTTACGTATAAAAGATAATTCGAGAATTTTTTTATAATTTAAACTTCTAGAAATTTAATCAGTTATTATTTATATTTTAAATTAACGATTTTAAAATTTCGGTTCAATATTTTTATTCAAAGTTTGTCATTAAAAAATTTATTGGAATTTTCTGAAAATGGTTTTGCCATAACTGAAACGGATAGTAGTCAAAGTAACATTCCCATAAAGTGCTTCTTCTATATCCTTCATTTTCTCAGAATCAAAATCATTATAAATATGTAAAGTAGTTAAATTAGTGTTTTTACAAAGAGCTTTTACTAATATTTTGGCATTGTCATATTGACTTATACTAAGATTTAAAGAGGTTAAAGAAATGTTTTTACTTAAAGCTTCTGCTATCACTTTTATTCCTTTAGATCCAATATTATTACTTCCAATATTCAGAAAAAGTAAGTTAGTATTTCTGTAAAGAGCCTCTATTATCGCTTTTATTCCCTCAAAACCAAGATTATTATTATAAAGATTCAAGGTGGTCAGAGAAATATTTCTGCAAAGAGCATCTGCTATTGCTTCCCCTTCTTTAGTGCCAAGTTTATTACCAGCAAGATTTAAAGTAGTTAATGTGTTATTTTTATAAAGTGCCTCTGCAAGTGCTTTTACACCTTCAAAGGTAAATCGATTATATCTAAAGATTATAGTAGTTAGGGTGATATTCTTGTAGAGAACTTCTGCAAATGCTTTTATCCCTTCATCACCAAGTTCATTACGGGAAAGATCTAGAAAAAATAGTGTTGTATTTTCATTAAAAGCCTCTGATAATATCTTTGCTCCCTTAGAGCCAAGTCCACAATGATATAGTATTAATGAACTTAAGCTGATATTTTTACCAAGAGCATCTGCTAGCGTCCTTACTTCTTCAAAGCTAAACCAAATTTTAGAAAGACTTAATGAGGTAATAGTTGTGTTTTTATAAGGAATTTCTGATAGTCTTTTAACTACTTGTTTATTGCTGGACTTATATATATACATATACTTGATTTTCTCACTTGTACGTAATAACATTGTTATTAAAGAATTTTTAACTTTTTGAACCACATTCACAGATTCAAAATCGTTACAGGGTTTAATTTCTTCATGGCCAAGCCATTTTTTGATTCCTCTTTCTAAATCAAAGCTGTCAATCGATGTTGTATAAGATGCATATTCAAATAATAGCTTTTGTTCGTTTGAAAGTGATATATTTAATGGGATCAATGATTCTTTTTCTTCAGCGTTTAATGATAAAAGGTATATTCTCATAAGTTTCCAATTTTCACAATATGATAATGGATCACTCCATAATAGTGGGACTACAATTCTACACCATTGGCGGTTTACAAGAAGGCACGAAAATAAATCTCCATAATGGTATTCAAGATTATTAAATATTTCTAAAAAACATTCATTTGGTAATGCTAGCATTTTCGAAATTATGAATATATTAAATTTACTAAGGCTAGAGTTTTCATACTATGTATGCGGAGTAAGCGGAAGAAATACCTATTTAAAATTTGTATATGTATGTTTTTAGTATTTGTGTAGCAAATTAAAATTTGTATACGTATGCTTTTAGTATTTGTGTAGCAAATTCAGCGTAGCCACAAATCGAGGGCACAGTCACATGATAATCGATCTTACTGTATACAACAGCATTGTTCACTGGAATGTTCCAGTGAAGATCATTGGACTTAACTGGAGGCATAATAGCTTCTAAATGATCGAATATCACTGTACTGTTTCAATGATTTTTATCACTCGTATGGAAATTTCAGAAATGTCAATGACTTCCAGTAACCTCTAATTTGCCGATTTGAATCAATTACTTGCAGCAGTGACTTGACCAGAGTGGGTAGAGTATTAAACCCGGTATAAAATTCAAGTTTTGAACCAATCCGCTTGCTTTTATTACATTGCCAGGTCATAAACAGGATCATTTCTAATTTCCAGCATATAGATTATATTGATTAGTAAATGAATATGACAATTATTTGGCATTTGAAGTATTAAGAATAGGCATAGATCAATTTACTAATCTTGCAAAAAAATGTTAATTTTACAATCTCACGTAAATGTCAGTGAAATGATTTCATTTTATTGATGAAATAGTGTTGAATTGGTGGAACTGGTGAAATTAATTTCGCTAGCATCTCTAGGTTTTACGATAGTTTATTGTCCGGAGCGTAGCGACGGACCCTTAGTTTCTACGCATTGTGGTACAAAAGTTACGTTTTAGATGTATTTGGTCCCAAAATAGTTATCTTTTTGATGCAGCCACATAAATATTATGAAGATCGCATCAGAAATGTAATTTGGAAATTTTTCGTCCGTCCGCACGCGTGTTCAAATTTGTAATTTAGTACAACAAAAATTATGCATGCTTACGCGTTTGTGTCAAAATTGATAGGTCTGCGGTTGCATTTTTGATAGATCTACAATGCATCTAAATCTGAGCCACATTTTTTATCATGCACCCTATAGAATTTAAGTTTTTTTTAAACTTTGGGTAAAGATATTTTAGTAACGACCCAACCAAATTCAATAAACTTTTTTATTTTGATTCTACAAACCTGTAGAATTCAAATAAAAAAAAATTTCAGAGAATTTGGTCAGGTAGTTGTTTAGATATCCTCATTCAAAGATTTATAAAAATTTTGCCACAGTTATTATTTTGATAGGCGTTTTGAATGCTTCCAAAACTTTGAACGAAGTTACCCTGACAACCACCCAACCAAATTCGATAAAATTTTTTATTACATTCTACAGACCTATAGAATAAAAATAAAAAAATTTCATCAAATTTGGTTGACTAGTTGTCAAGCTATCTTCATTCAAAGTTTTATAAAAATTTTGCCGCAGTTGTTATTTTGATATGCGTTTTGAATGCTTCCAAAACTTTGAATGAAGTTATCCTGACAACCACCCAACGAAATTCGATAAAAAATTCGTTCAAAGTTTTATAAAAATTTTGCTGCAGTTATTATTTTTATAAGCGGTTTGTATGCTTCCAAAACCTTGAGCGAAGATACCTTGACAGCCATCCAACAAATTCGATGTTTTTTTTATTTGAATTCTACAGATCTGTAAAATTTAAATAAAAAAATTAATCGAATTTGGTTGGGTGGCCATCAAGATATCTTCATTCAAAGTTTTATAAAAATTTTGCCGTAGTTATTATTTTGGTAATCGTTTTGTATGCTTCCAAAACTTTGAAACAAATTCGATGAAATTTTTTTTATTTGAATTCTACAGGTTTGTAAAATCAAAATAACAAAATTTATTGAATTGGTTGGGACATTGCCAAAATATCTTTACCCAAAGTTTAAAAAAAAACCTAAATTCTATAGGGTGCATGATAAAAAATGTGGCTCAGATTTAGATGCACTGTAGATCTATCAAAAATGCAACCGCAGACCTATCAATTTTGAAACTTTTGCCACAATGCTACGCATTAGCCTAGTTTTATGATATTGATATGAATGAAAAATATAAAATTGGTATACATATATATAAGATGATATATATCATGGTATATATATATATATATATATACTGTATATATATATAGGATTTGTCAAAATCCTAAACTAGTTTTCGGTAGTTTGGGATTACGTCACTTATCAAATTATATGGAAACTTAGTATTAACGTTAAGTATACAATATAGAGTAGACGATGAAAAATAACAGGAAATTTTTTAATGTCACCCTATGTGCTGCTACGCAGCATTCCTATTATTTGTCGTATGCTCAATACGTATTGATGTTAAATGATTACGTAACCTCATGCAAAAAAATAATTCACATAATCATATAGACACAGTTCATACAAAGTTACACAATGATAATTAATACCGCGTTATCTGTTTTAGGGTTTAGAATTTGATGTAACTCAGAAGAAACTTAATTCGAATGTGCATCTTTATTTAGAAATTATTTGAAAAAAGTTTTTCCGAGAGTTAACATATACCGTAAACTTATCTAAAATCTAAAATTTAATCTTTACAGCTTTCTGTAAAGACGTTCGTTTCGCCAATTGATTTACATATGCACACATATATTCGTCGGTTCACTCTAGAATTATATCAATTTACAGTCAAATTTGCTTGCAAATTGTCATTGATCTATGATCGAGCTATCAAACTTAGTGATGTACGTACGTACGCATGTACGTACAGTACCTGGTACGATAGCACAACCCTTTTTTGGTGCCAATTGACGATTACTGGATTTGGTTTTCGTTAGAGACTTGTTACGGCAAATCTAACCTAAATTTCAGCAGTTGAGGTTCGGCACATGACGAAGCTATCTGGTTTTGGTAACAATATTTTAAGCTATTAGTTTATTCAAAGCTACACAACAATTATAAATAATGCGTATACTGTATATATATATAGTATATTTTTAATAGATATTATATGTAACATTTCCTATGAATTTAAAAAAACGAGCATTTACCACTACTAATTACCAAATTTACTTCCAATTTCAATCGCAAATACACTAATCAGGGAGATATAATGTAACTGCGACCGATAGGAACTTGAAACAGTTAATCTTTTATGGTTCAGTTCTAAAGTAATGATCAATACGTGTATCTCTGTTTTCATTATTGTTTTCTTTATTTACTTCCAGTCGCACGATATTTCAAATACACAGTTAATTTTAACTATTACAGTATTAAAAATCTTTACATATTACGGGATTCGGGAAAGAATTCAGTATAAATATTTGCGATATAATATAAAAAGGTAGAGTGTTCCGCTCAAAATTTACAACAGTTCTTTGAATACTTGAATATATTGTTCATTTCTATCAATAAAAATGCGATTCTCTTTTGACAAAATCCCCGACCTTTCTGGAAAGGTAATTTTTTAATTACCCTTTTTTTATTAAAAGCCAATATGAATTTACATGTTTAATTTCTCGTAATTCAGGTTGCGATAGTGACAGGTGGAAATACTGGTATAGGAATCATAACAGCAAGAGAATTAGCTCGTAAAAATGCTCACGTATTCGTTGCAAGTCGTAGTAAAGATAGAGGTGAATCAGCTGTAGAACTAATAAAAAAAGAAACAAAAAAAGATGCAGTTGAATTTTTACAATTGGATCTACAAAGTTTAAATTCTGTCAAACATGCTGCTGAAGCATTTTTGGCTAGAAAATTACCATTGCATATTCTGTGAGTGTTTATCATAAAAAATATATATTGCGTTAGAATCAGAATTTTTTATGTATATTGATATATACTTTATTTCAGAGTTAATAATGCCGGTATTATGGCAACGTAAGTTATTTTTTTCATATTAGATATGTAGTCAGTTCATATATAAATAAATTATCAATCTAATTTTTATATTCATATAAAAAAGTCCATTTGCGATAACTGTAGATGGTATTCAAGATCAGTTTGGCACTAATCATATTGGCCATTTTGTAAGTATGAGAATATTTTAATTGAAGGTTTTCTTAAAAAAGTATTATTATAACATGATTTTTAAACTACGAAATAGGTCCTCACACTCTTGCTGTTGCCAACCATCAAAGCTTCGGCTCCATCACGTATTGTAAATGTTAGCAGGTTAGTTTAATTTCTTTTCCATTAAGAAACTTAATTTTATGTTATTGATCGTTGTCGTCTCGGTATGATTTTAGTGAGGGTCATAAACTTGCATCTTCACGAGCAGGGATAGAATTTGAAAAGTTGAATGATCCAAAGGCTCTTACCTCTTTTCAAAGATATGGTCAATCAAAACTCGCAAATATTTTATTTACTCTTGAACTTAATAAAAGACTTTCAGGAACAAATGTTTATTGTAATTGTCTCCATCCAGGTAAAAAATAGTTTAAATTAGTATTTTACAATATAATACGTGTATAATAAATTATTCTAAATGATATGCTATTTAATATCAATAACTGCATACGTATAATTAAGGTGTTATAAGGACTGAGTTATTGCGTGGAATTGAAGCTGACTGGGGATCTTGGATAAAGCCAATTACTTATCTATTTTCATTATTCCTGTTATCACCTGATGATGGTGCTTTAACTCAACTTTATTGCGCTACAAGTCCTGAAATTAAAGAAAAAAATCTCCGTGGATTATATTTTGTACCATTTGGTGAAGTAGGTGAACCTACTACTCAAGGTAAAGACGAAGAATTGGCAAGAAAGTTATGGGATTTTTCTGAAAATTTTGTTAAAGAAAAATTGGGTGCTAACATTTTTAATAAGAGTTATACGTGATGTTGGTATCGTTATGTTAAGTCATGGGCTCATATTTATATATATTAAAATATATATAATTTAGTCAAATAAAACTTTAAGAGCAACTTCACATGTAAAATCTAATTTTCATATAGTTACAAATTCAATATTAATTACTGTTATAAATTTACCAATCTATTTTGCTATAATTTTTATCGTTATATAAATATATTTGCATTATGGTTATTATTACAATTTTTTATTAACTATATACATATAACTATCTTTGTATAATTTTATTATTATAAAAAAACTTTTCTTGATTTTCACTCATATACAAAAAAATTACAATTTAATTATTTCTAAAAAACTTTTTTGCTCCCATTTCTACTATACAAATTACAGTATCTGCTATAATTATCTGACACTAGGTAACTTTTTATAGAGGATTTGAAGTGATTTAAAATTTTTCTAACAAAAGAATATTATAAAAGCTAATTATTCATATTTTCTGTAAATAATAAAACATCTGTGTTGGACATCTATAATAAAAATTGCTATATATATCATGAATATACATCATATCCCACTTTTTTTTTTATTAATATAAATTTTTAGACAATAGCACAGTTAATATTTAAGGGCTCTTTGACTTTTACAGTCTTGCAAAATTCAAAAAAGACCTCAAACATTAATATTATAATCTCAAAATATTGTGGCTAAAAATTTAAGAAAAAATTTAATAATTATTTATTCTAACAAAATTCAAACAAAAATATTTTGACAATAGTATGATCAAGTTTAATGTTTAAAAACTTTTTTGAATTCTATATATATGTAGAATTCAAAAAAGCATTTAAATATTAAAATTGACTATGTTGTTATCAAAATATATGTATTTAAGTTTTTTAAAAAATTTTATTTTGTAGAAGTGATATTTGATGGTAAGTAAACTTTATAAAAAAGTATATAAAATAATGAAATATCTGGAGCAAGTAATTGGTTAGGATTATTAGCTTTGTATTGCCATATTGTCTAAATAAATTTTTTACAACCAATTCTTGAAATTGATACCTGTTGAAATTTAATACTAGCAATGTTTGAAAAATATATTTTTTTGTATTTAGCAATTAGTAAAATATATTTAAAAGAGTCATCAATACCTTCTTGTTTAGAAAAAAAAAAGAATTAATAGAGCTTAATCAGTTTGTCAACTTCTTAAACTATTTGAAGCTACTATATTAGTTCTCTTAAAAGACAAATTAAATTCAATATTTGATGCTCTAATAGTAATAATAGAAATTTTACAATATATTCATAAGGTTAGATATAATAATAATAATACAATATAGTCAATAATAAAAAAAATTGATAAGTATTGAAGCAAAATAATTAATCATGTTATAATTATATATATAAAATACAAGTTTAAACATTTGAAGGTGATATTGATTAAAGTTAGTAAATATAGTGAATTAGCTGCAGAATAATTTGTTGATAATATTTGACAAATAATAATTCAATATAGTGCAAAATATACAAATACCAATATACAATTATTCTTTGTTGAAGTTGTTAGAATTAATTATAACAATTTTTTTATCTAGTTTATTTTCTAAAAGACAGAAACTAAAAAGACCTTTTTATAATATTAATAAAGTTAGTTATAAATTAATAATATATAAAAGAAAACTACTTAAAAAAATTAAAAGCAATAAAAATAATAAACTTTTCTATTGAAAAACATTATCAAAAAAATTTCTAATTCTTGATAATATAACATGTGATTATCTCAGCCTTTAGCCTTCAAGTATTGCTAGTAAAAAGGTATTTTTAAAAGCAGGCTTTACAATTACCCATAATAGAGCAAATCTTGATAAAAAAAACTATTTCTTTTACAATTCTTATATATTTATAGCTTCAAAAAAGCCAAAATAAACTTGGTCTTCTTTATGCTCTTTCAAGAACCAAATAATTACTGCTATATAAATAGAGATTTTGTAAATCTTAGAAATTTATAATACTTTGCTTAATGCTAAATTCAAATTAAAAAATATGAAAAAAAATTTTTTAATACTTTGCTTAATATAAAATTCAAATTGAAAAATATAAAAAGAAATTTCTTTTTTACATAATTCATATGCAATAAATAATCATATTGTTATATAAGAAATAATACTATATTAATAGCATATTCTTTGTATTATGTCTGCGCTAATTTTTTTTGTACCCCAAAAATTTTAAGGGTATTGACTGACTAGTTGGGGTTAGATGATTATTTGCTGATATTATTATGTAATAAAATTGTATTATATAAATTTTTCCATTATTAGTGTTTTAAATTTGTAGTTGTAAACCAACAATAAAATAAAAAATATATGTTCATAAAAATAAGATAAGCAAATCAACCCTTAACTTCTAAAAACCCGTTCGAACATGTCACCAACTTGTATTATCCAATTTTGTTCACGGTAATTTGACTTTTGATTTTCAGATCAATTATATAATCGAATAGATCGACAACCTTAAACTTGCCAATTAATTCTCTTTGGTGCCATAATAGAGAAAGCACTCCTAATTTAAATAATATATTACATGTCAATCTTAATATCAATATAATTTTTATTATTGTATAGCACAACTTATATAATTACTCCTTAAGTTTAAATGTATGTAATTAAAATAAATCACAGGTGATAGTAATTGCTTGAGTTATCTTAATAACAGCTTTATATAATTAATTAATAGAGAGCGAAACATAGTTTCCTAGTCATATTATTTGAATAATAAACTCAATTCATTTGATTTATTACTATCTTATTGATTTATATTCTTGGAGTTTTTTAATACTTAACTTGCTATGAATTTATATCTTATTATGTCATCTTGTAAAGCATCAATATAAATATGCTTTTAGAAAATTTCACACTATCGCTATATACATCTTAATTACCGGTACATATCTGTTTATTTAAAATAGCAAATGATAAAATTAAACATGATACAATGAAACTTCACGATTATCCTAGAAAACCTGAAATCGAATACAAAGATCCTTCTACTGGCACTTATCATTATACTATTATCTCTGAAGGATACTATCTGTCACCACCTGTTCTTGTCAGGACTCAAAGAAAAAAAAATAGTAGTTATAGAATTCCTGATAATTACAAAGTTGTAGTTAGTTGGGTGAAAAAAAGTAAAACACAAAACATTACATGCACTATTAATTATATACATCAATGTATTGATGATAAATACAATTAAAACCTTGTTTTAAAATCAAATATAATAATGGTCATCAAACAATCAAGTCTTGGCGAAGTGCAACTTATGCGGCAAATTTATTTGTACAGGTAAAGTTTTTCAAAAAAATTTTTTAATATTTAAATCAATACTAAAAAAACACTCTTTATAAAAAAGATGTATAATCCTAATATAAAATTAACACTATCTGGAATTATAGTATTTGGGCTGCAGCTTAAATGTATAGAACAAGCTAGAGATTCTCATCATCGATCTAATACTCTTCAGCCCCTTGAAACTCTTAGTAATTCTGCAAAAAGATCTCAAATCAAACAAATTGGTGAAAAAGTGCGTGATTATATTAATCATGAAACAACACATTTATATCATAAGGACAAACTACAAATAAAATCACTTGTTTTGTCAGTTGATGATCAAAATTGGATAGTTAATTATTCAAAAGATATGATATTTGAAAAAATCAAAAGCCAAGCATGTGTTTGTGTAATAGATAGTAATTATATTTCACGAGAAGCTTTTCGATCAATGGCAAAAATTTATCTAGAATTAGATTATGAATATATAATTAGTAATGAAAAGCTTAATCTTGACAAAATAATGCAAGATATTATACCTCTTTATATTATGGATATTAATATAAATAGTTCAACAATATTTGCAACAAATAATAAAGAAATTCATATTAATAATGAAAAAATAATTTATGGTGTAACTGAATCAGTTAGAAAGGCTAGTTATAGAAGTATAAAAGATATTTTGAAGTATATAATTCCATTTTATATTGAAGAAAATATATTAGATCCTAGTAATTCTCTAATTATGCTACGAATATCAGGTGATAGTTGGAATGTAGAATGCTATATAAAGTATGTAATGATTACATGTTTTATTCTTAATGATATTAGTAATCTTCAGATACCTGAACGACATTATACTATAGTTTTATATCCCAGCATTAAAGATTATCAAATTTTACAAAATGTTTTAATGCTATTAATTCATGATCTACAGGATATTTTTTAAAATTGTTGATGAATTTGGCAATAGATGGAATATTCAACTTTATTTCTCATCAGATTGGAAATTTCTTGCTTTATGTTTGGGACTAAATACTGCCAATGCAATATATTTCTGTCCTTATTGCAAATGTACTAAAAAAGAAATTGGATTATATAACAAGCATTAGGATAAAAAAATATGGAAATGCTTATTAATAGTCGTAGCACTTGTCCTGGACATATTCGAAAGCCATTATTTTTTATGATAGCTTTGGAAAACTGGATTCCAGATGAACTTCATATATTACTTAGAATTACAGATCGTTTATGGAGTTTGGTAATAGCTGAAATTGATCTTAATAACAATCAGATTAGAAATATTATATGTGAAGAGATGAAATGAATTGGTATTAGTTTTTATTTCTGGCAAGAACATAATTCACGTATATGGAATTTTCCATCAATAACAGGTGATAAAAAGCTTAAACTACTTTGTAAATTCGATTTTACAAAACTTTTTAACTAGCAAAGAGCGATACTTATTCGACAACTTTGAAATAAGTTTTATCATCTTTATAAATTATTAAATAATAAAGAAACTACTAGTGAAATATTTAAGGATGAGGTAAAAAAATGGATGGAGTTATTTTTAACTCCAACATCAGGAACACCAAATACATCAAATTTCATTAAAGGACTGTACAAGCCATCGGATATTACACCTTATATGCATCTTCTTTATAGTCATATTCTGAATATAATTAAGAATCATAGCAAATTAGAAATTCAAACATTTTCTTGTTCACCAATAGAAAAAAAAAACCACTAACAAACAGTATATTTTTTTAATAAAACTTTAAGGGATGGTGGAAATAAAACTCAATCTTCTTCAATTTTAGCGATATTGCAACAGGAAAACAGATTGTTATATTATATTAAAAATAGAATACCATTAGCTTTTAAAAAATCTAACCATATTTATATTAAATAGTAATTATTGCATTATTGCTTTGATAAATAATAAATACATTTGTATTATTGTCTAAATATATTAAAATTAATTATCACATTATTGTTTTAATAATTAATAAATATATATTTTATTATTGTCTAAATATATTAATGAATTAATAAATTAATTGATAATTAATACATATTTAAATTATTTGTAATATAATATTTAATTTATCTTTGAGTTTGATAGCTAATAGCATCAACTTGAAATTTAATAAGAATAAATCCTGTAGAAATTGTATTCTGACGGGCATCAGTTATTGTTTCAACATACCACTCTATTTTCATTTCAGGTGCTTTTTGAAAATCTGATGGTGATGAAACATATAACATTACATATGCTTTTTGGTCAAGTTCATACTATCGTCCACTTCATTCAGTATCTTGTAATATTGTTGCCATTGTTGCATCAGTGTCTTGACCTTTAAAAATACATGTGTACTTTCTTTTACAAGGTGAATAACGTTGAACCCATGGTCCAAATATACTAATAAATTGACACTGCATGGAATTCTGATTATTTGTTTTCCGGTTTTACTAAAATTAAGTGGTAATTTTTTTTAATAAAAAATCTTATTGTTTCATGAAACTCTTGAATAGCATTTGAAGGTAAAGAAGGAATATCAGATGGTGGTATTTTGTAGTCATTATGTTTAAGGGTTTTATATTGATAAAGCCCTTTTATATTTTTGAATTGTTTTACTTGACATAAGGAGTATTGATAAGGTTTGGATATTCTTTGATTTTTAGAACTTTCATTCGTTACAACAGAACTTGATAAATTCATGACTAAATAATTTGTAACTGATCGATCAATGTATTATAAATCGGTACAATTGAATTGAATTGGTTGGTAACAAAATCACATGTTACACAAAAAGTAATCGGTTAAAGGGTGGGGTAATTAGTTGGATACAAAGTTTAATATATTCGTATTGAATTGATTGGTAAAAAATCACATGTTATACAAAAAGTAATTGGTTAAAGGGTGGGGTAATCGGTTGGACGCAAAGTTTAATATGTAAATTTTAAATTTAGGGTATTTAAAATAACGTACATGTCAATTGACTATCTACTATCTTAATAATTTAAGGAATCTCCGATCAGATTTTATAAGTTTTAGTAACTGAAAAAAAGGTCTAAAAATCAAAATTAGCGCAGACGGATAAAGCATTTATCAAAAATGATGCCAACAAGCATGGCAGGAGAAATTTCTAAAGTATACCTTTGTAAAACTGAATTGGGAAGATGAATTAGCATTCTCTGCATAGAAAAGTACTTATAAAAAATTAATGCAAATCTCCGGATATTTATTCAATGACAATTTCAAAGCAGGAGAATATAATCACCTCAAAACAAGAATGCCTATAGAAATACAAAGAGCAATTTATCATACTAACCCAACAACTTTACAAGAATTTTGGGATGCAGAAGAAAGAGCATTTCTAAGCAAAAAGTCATATAATGTTACAAAGCAGAAAAATTAACTTTGAAAAATTAGCCAACATTAAAGTAACCAAAGTAAATAATGCAAAATTTACTAAAAAAGAATGATCTTAAAAGAAAGTCTTAATAAAAAATATTGATACTCTACAAAGTGACAAATCTAAAGAAAACTGCTTTAAATATGGAAAACCAGAACATTTTGCCAAAAACTGCTACTCAAATACTAAAAAAAACTCCTTTAACAATGTAAATAATTAGAAACTTAAAAAGAAAAGATTTTGCTCACAATGTGGAAAACCATATCCAAAACATCATTCAGGATATACTCAAAATAATGGAACATATATGAATGGAAAAAAAGTAGTAAGAAAAACAGTACCAATAGAAATAGAAAGATTCAAGAAAGGAAACTTCTCAAAGAAACCTTACAATAAAGGAAAAGGAAAACCATATAAAGAGAAATTTACCAAAAAGAAATTCTGACATTATGAAGGAAATGAAGAAGAAAGTAAAAAAGAATACTATTTAGAATCTAAAGAAGAAACTGAAGAAGAATCTAATAATGAAGAAGTTATAACTACAAATAACCTTCATAAAGCTATTTGAAAAAAAGTTAATTCTTTCGAATAGGGGACTTGCCTAGTGTTCAAGAAAAAACCCCAAAGAAACTTTCTAAAGGCTACACTAGAAAGAATATAAATATTATCAGTATTACCAGAATACAAAATATTAATAATATCAAATGTATTAACTTTAAAATACTTAATAAAGATTCTATTATTTATCAAAAATATCAAAAGTTCTCTGCCAAATCTACAAATAAAGAAATGATAAAGAAAGCATTCGAACAAAATAAATACAACTATCTTCTTAAAACCTACAAATTTCCAAAAGAAGCTAAATAGCAAAAACTTAGAAGTATATAAAAGAAACATTGGCAATGTATTGGACTGTTATATAATA
>CAJVPU010000918.1:0-14778 GCA_910591775.1 Dentiscutata heterogama | reverse complement strand
CTCGTCGGGGAGAGAACTTTTTAAATAAAAGGCACCTCTTTTAGGTACTTTTATGGGTGCCGGATAACTTTACTTAGAAGCCGGGTATCAAGTTACTTAGTAAGTTTTTGAAATAATTCTGCGGGAAAGTTTTTTCTTCTTGTTCCTGTTTTGGTAAAAGTGATCTACGGGAAGAGTTTGAGTGTAAATCTTATAAAAAACAAATTTTATATATTAATTAGTAAAAAGTTTGCAATTATATTAAATTTCAAACTATTTCTTTCCTTTCTAACAAGTTTAAACAACTACTCTCTGATTTTTGCTAACCTATATCAATTAATTTATTGCAAGAATATACTGATATATTAACCAAAGCTGTTTTATATTACTTATATATTTGTATAAATTTTACTTGCAATATTCTTTTTAATAATACTGCATATACTTTTTATAATCTTATTTCTTTTTTTTAAAAACAATTTTTCTTACTATTTTAAAACCAAATTTATACTTTTCTATTTTTGAACTAAATCAATCCTTATCTGTTATATTTTTTAAACCTTTTTCTTTCAAATTTTTTAAAAAATTAGACTATAAAGCAGAAAAACAATTTATATTACTTAATAATACTACAACTAATTCTAAATGTAAAAGCTCTTTTTTCTATATATTTTTTTAATAAGTTCTTAACCAGGCTGCTTTAAATAATAATATAATTAATTTTAATTTCAAAACTACATTACAACACACTCTTTCTATTTCTATAAACCCCTATTATCTTGCTAATATTATAGCTTATTTTAATATTATACAATTTTCTACTTATCCAATTTCTTTAATTTTTTTTTAATATTATTAATTGATGATCCTTGACTGAACTAAAGAAAAATTTTATATAATATTAACCAAAATGTTTTCTAAAATAGCAGCATTTTTTACTAAGTTAACAGCTAATGTAAATTAAGTAAAAGTTGTAGAGCTCATCGAGACGCACCTAATAGTAGTTAAATTGTTAAAATTGGTTTAGTGGTTGTTGAGATATTGTTAAAAACAAATTTTAACTATAGAGTTTATTTATATAAAATTTTATATAGTTCAGTCAGGGATTTTACTAAATTAGGAAATCATATTTTAGAATAATCTCTGTATTATTTTGTGAATTTGATTGGCTGTGTACCATTTTTTATCAACATGGGATTATGTGATATTTTATTTATTTATTCGATATCAAATAATATATGAATAGCTAATATAAGATATCTACTTTAAATAATCCAATTTGATTCCTTGAAATAAACAATTATAAAAAGGTAGATAAAACCTAATATCTTTTAATTAATAAGCAAATTTTGTTGTAGTTAAATTTGATTATTAATCACACATGATTTTTGTGCAACTAAATGATCTAGAATCATGTGATTGACATTTCTATACCATACAAGGTGTGATATATACTGTTTATTTTAGACAAAATCTCTGACTGTAGTTAGCTAATAGTTTTTTGACGATATCTCGGCAACTATTAGACCAATTTTAATGATTTAACTACTATTAAGTGCATCTCAATGAGCTCTACAACTTTCAATTATTTTACATGAGTATTAACTTAGTAAAAAAAAGTTTACCTTGGACGAACAGCAGATTCACGATTTCATAGTAAATTTTGTGTTATATAAAATTTACTATAAAATTGTGAATCTGCAGTTCATCCAAGGTAACTTTTTTCTTACTAAGTTAATAGCTTATGTAAAATAATTGAATGTTGTAGAGCTTATTGAGACGCATCTAACAGTAGTTAAATCATTAAAATTGGTCTAATGGTTGCTGAGATATCGCTAAAAAACTATTGGCTGACTATATAAAATTTTATGTAAACAAACCCTATAGTTAAAATATGTTTTTAACAATATCTCAACAACTACTTGACCAATTTTAATGATTTAACTACTATTAAATGCGTCTCGATGAGCCTACAACTTTTACTTAATTTATATGAGCTATTAACTTAGTGAAAAATCCTGCTATTTCAGAAACCATTTTGGTTAATATTATACAAAATTTTTCTTTAGTTCAGTCAAAGATTATCAATTAATCTTATTTTTCGTAAGTTATATAATATATTTCTAAGAAACTTCAAATCCCAACAATTAATACTAATCTTTTTTTTTAAATTTACAAATATCTGAAATCTTAGATTCACTTTTTCTTTCTTCTAAATTTTTCTTTTTTTTTTATCTTTTTTTTTTTTTTAAATATTCTAACTTTATTTTAACAAGACTTTTTAACTTTATTTTAAATTTTTTTTATAATCAAATTTAAATTCTTTTATTTAAAATAATAATTTTAAACTTATCTAACTTAGATTAACAACTTTAATTTTTTTTTAAATTTTATTAAAACTTTAATATAATTACTAATCAAATATATAAACAAAATAGTAAATTAATATTTTCTGTTTTTGTCTTCAAATATTCCTCTCTTCTTATTTTTAAAAACATATATTTTAACTACTTTTACCAATATCTTTACTACTACTAACTTTACTAAAATCTTCTACTCAGCACAATATTTTTATATAGTCATCCTCCTTTATAATCACCTTCTATATAATCATGCTCTCTTTATAAGCACCACTTTTTGAAAAATTATTGGCAATATATTTATTAAAAAACTCTATATTATCACATTATTATTAAAATTTTATAATTACATCTTTTTATGTAAAACAAACAGCGTAATTATAGAGAAGGACAACTATACTCTTCAATCTTTTTAAAAACTTTATCTTCTGATTTTAAAAATAATTCAAAATACTGCTAACTTGTATATCTTCAGAATTCTGTTCTAATTCTTGATTGTATATATGTTTATTTATTCTAATCTTTTTTTTACTAATATTTTTTTATTTTATAAACTATATTATTAACTTTTAATTATTTTAAAAAAAAATTTTTTAATCTTTTTACCAACTTACTATATTATTACAAACACATATTATTTTATTCTTGAAAATCTAACTGCAAAAAATTTATATTAATAAATACTTTGGGCTTTTTTAACTAAAATTTTACTAGTTATTTCTATAATCTCATTTTGTGATAAAAGTATTTCTTTTTCTTAAGTCAAGCTTATAATATTGTTTTAAAGTAAAACTTCTTTTACTACTTTTATTGGTGACAAACTTCACTTGAAACTTCTATTTAAATAGCTTTTAAAATAGTTTTGATAAGCTATTTTATAAAAACTTAAACAAAACCCCAAACAAAATTTATATTTAAACTAAATACACTATACAATCTAAAATTCTTCAATAATTAATACAAACCCAAATAAAGCAATTCTATTAGTGAATCTTATCCAAATCAAGATTTCAAAAAATAATTTTCATTAACTTATAGATTGTAGTATAGTAATTAGAGCATATAGTATTATAAAGCTATATGTTCAAATCCTAATAGTAGCATGCTAGACTTAGTATATCTAAGAAGTACAACTAACTATAGCATAAATAAATATCTATACTATTTTGTAAAAATTTTATAATTTTTTTAATTTCTACTTTAAATTTTTTTTTTTTATAATTAATTACAACAACTGCAGTTCTTTTTTTATTTACTTTTTTTTTCTTTCTTTTTTATATTATTATTTAATTTACAATTCCTATATTACTTTAACTCTATTATAATTATTCTAACTTTAATACATTTATATTTTATTAACTTTTTTTAAATTAATCTATTTTACAATTAATTTATCTCTTATATATCTTATATTATTTCTATTAAACTTATACATATCCAAAGCTTATCTAGATTTGTATAATATTTTCAAATCTAGATAAGTCTTGGCCACTCTAGTAGGTTTAAATCACAGATAATTAGTTTAAGCTTTTGTTTAAGCTTTTAGCCTGAGCTTTTATTCTTGTATATAATTTATATATATTTGTTTTATGCAAATTAAGTTTTTATATAGTTTTTAAATAACTATTTATATAAATTAATTAAAAACGATATAAGCAAGGCCTTACCTTAATACCAAATAAAAAATTTATCTTCATATTAATTAATTCTGTATAAATTTCTTAATACTTCTATAAACAGATTCTTGTAGCCTATCAAAACCATATACTTTCTCTTTTAATTTTTTTTCTTCTCAAGAAACACAAGACAAAAAGAGGAATTTATTAAAAAAAATATCAAAGATGAAAAAAAAGAAAACTAGAAAATAAAACAAAAAAAAAAGGCATAAATATTGAAAAAAAAAGAAAAACTGTAATAATAGCATATTTATATTTGTGACATAGTCTAAAAAATTATATATTAATTACAACTAATTAATATATCTTATTTATAAAGTTTTACTTTATCATTTTAAACTTGTTTCAAATATATTACTAGAATTAGATATCTTCTGAACAGGAGTGGTGATTTCTTTTTATAATATATCTAATTTAAAAATTATTTATTTGTTTAGTACTAGTAATTTTAACTAGCCAAGTAATTAAAAATAATTATTAAGATAAATACTGTAATTTTAAAAAAATTAGTTTTAATTACTAGTTTATATATTGTTTTAATATGGAGATTAAGATTAAATATATATATATATATATACTTTGTTTAGCTACTATATGAGTATTTTTTTTTTTTTTTTTTTTTTTTTTTTTTTAGGTGTTAAGGTGACCTCTATGGCCAGGGACTTTTTATTAACTTATTAACTTTAGGTTATACAGTTACAATGAGGGTACATCAAGCCATACGTGTACTTTTGGTACCTAATTTAAGTAGTCCACCTGGGTTTTACACTAGTTGCCATACCTGTAACCTAACTAAGAGATTATCTGTTTAAGCTTTCTGATTATTACTAATAAGAGTGCGACTAGCTATACATGCAACTTTTGGTTGCCTATTTAAGTAGTCTACTCTAGGTTCCACACTAGCTACCGTACTTGCATCCCAACTATAGGGATACCTATTTAAACACTCTGGTCACAACTGCTGTCCATTCCTAAGCTAACCAAGGTGTAACTTACTATTCATATGCTAGATTTTGTGATACCTATAGATTTCGCATCCATCTTAGGACTTACTAACTATTTCTAGCTAATTTATCCACGAGGTAAACCTAACAGAGTAGCCATGTCCCACATATGTTTATACCTGCATGTTCAGTAATTTTCTACTAACTAGTACCTGTTGTGCTGCCATCACTAAGTTTGTATCTCAAGCTATCCTTTAGGATACTGCTGTAACCTGATCCGTATCTCAAGCCACAACCTTCTTAATTAGTCTTCCATTATGTACTCCTCGCCCTTGTAAGGTTCGCACAACCCCAGTACCCACATTCAGACTTTCTTTCTTCCTTGGATTCTTTACCGGTCTCTCCCTTACTTTCAGCCGGCAACCCAGAAGGGTCAGTCTGCCCAGGCTTTAGGTGCCTTACGGTCTCCCTTCCCTTGGTACATACTTCCAGAGCACATGTCCTTTTCCTCCGGTTGGCGACCCGGCAGTTTGGCTGGTGTGTCCCCCTTTCAAGGACCTGGTCGCTTGGTTCTCTGGTCTCGGTCTCCAATTCCAAATTCAGTCTTCCTGTAGCACCATCAAAGATCATACTACCTCCCACTTGGGTTTGCCAAACAGGTTTTCGGTAATTCCGGTTTCCTGGATTTATTGCGCCAAAGCTCCCATTCAAGATGGTATGACCAAGATTACAGATATCTAGATCCAACCGATAATTTTAACGTTAATCAATACAGATCTAGTATTTTTTCAAAATCGTCATCCGTGGGATTCAAACTCTAGACCTGCCATCTGGGGTGTAACAACTCCACCACTTCACTAAGTCGCCACACTCTATATTCTGAATTTGATATTCAATAGAGAGAATAATAATATTATTGATAATATAACAAGCCTGGGTATCAGTAATACGTTTAGTATTGGCAATTTGAATTAATTGTAAGGATTCAGAAATTATGAGTTGGGCTTGTTGGAATTGTTTGTTGTTTAGGGTAAACCAGCAGCCTAGAAATTTGAAGGGTTGGTGTAGAAGACAAACAGGTAGGGCTTGATTATTGAATAAGGTTGGGCTATGACTATTAGATTTGGTATTAGTAGTAAGAATCGATTTAGATAGGTTGACTTGTATATTTGCTATTGAGTAAAATGATTCTGCAATGGCAATAATATTAGCTAGCTTAGTTTGTAAAAAGCCACCCAGAGGGTGTCATTCATATAGGCCAAGACTGAGCAATTGGCTCTGGCATGGTTGGTAATTTGTTGTTTAAGATTGGTAAGCCAAGAGGCTTTTGCTATATAGCCAGGAAAAGATAATTGTATATAAGATATAAGTGGGTTATAGTAAATGTGCCACAGAAGAGGAGTTATAGTTTTACTTTGGTCAATACTATTAAGAACTTGATATGGAGAAGTTAAACCAAAATTAGTAATAACTTCATTTTGGCAATTAGTTAATAGATTGGTAAGAACACTAATAATAGCAGAAGAAAGTGTGAGTCTAAAAAGTGAGTATTGAAAGAGGGCAAAGTTATAGAGTCATATGCCTTACTTATGTCCTGAAAAAGGACCCATATTTCTTTGTAATTACTGTAGCATTTTCAATTAGATTGTTAAAAATATGGATTGGGATAGATATGCTATTTCCTAGTAATGCAACATAATTGTAGGGAGATTATATAGGGTGTTGTGTGAAGACTTTGCTAAATCTATTAGTGAGAATTTTGGTATAGATTTTGTGAGTATATTCAATTAGGCTAATTGGACGAGTAAGGTTTAGATTGCCATCAAAAGCATTGTTTTTGGGGATAGAGAAGATTCTTCTCTTTTTCTATTGCTTTAGTATATAGTTATTAGTTAAGCAGCAGTTGAAAAGAGCAGTAAGAGAAGAAATACAGGAGTGGTTGAAGTGTTTGATTATTTTGTAACTAATACCAGTAGGGCCACATGCCTTGTTATTAGGAAGTTGGGAGATAGTTAGAAGGGTTTCTTCCATAGTAATAGGTTGGGTGAGTGGAGTGTACTAATCAGGATTGATATGTAGGAGGGGGAGGTAATGTTGATACCAAAAATTGTTAAAGAGTGATTGGTTGATTGGTCTGTAGGCAGTCCAATTAAAAAGGTAAGATTGTCTATGTTGTTTAATATGGGTAGGATCAGTAATGAGTTAGTTCAATAGTTTGATATTTGAGAAGTGAATAGGAGGTTGACAATGATCCAGTATACTGTTTATAGCTTGTTTTGGTTTAGATACAAGAGTTACATATCTTTTTTCTGAAGCTTCATTGATCTGATGTCTAAGGCGAAGAGAATGTTCGATGTGATATACATGAGATATTTATTTCCAAACACTATATATATGTTGTAACCATGTTTGAGTAGTTGAGTAGTCAAGAGAGGTAAGAGATTGGAGGTTACAGTTGGCATAAGAGTTGATAATTAATATATTAGTATTGATGTAGGATAGGTGCATACTAGATGGGTTAAGATTGTGTTGTTGACGGTTTTGATTAAGTGGTCTAACTTTTTAAGCCCAATATGAAGAGCTATGCATTGTAAACTATATTGGTAGTTGTAGCTGTGATTGCAGTTATTTTATTTGGAAGAGTTTGAGTAGCAGCTTGTATAATACAGTATTGTATCTTATGCCAGATAGTATCAATACTTTTAGAGATATGGACATGTGTAGGAATATGGTGTTAGGAAAAGAGGTAGTAAGCAAGGTCAGAGTATTGGATCCATTGGTCAGAGAAAATTAATTTGTAGTCAAAGATTCTTTAACTAACATTAGTGTGAAGGTGAGGAGGTTTGCTAAATGCATGAGAAAAGGTCCAGAATGATAATAGGATTAGGTGATCACTAAGAGTACTAGTTTTGCTATTGTCAAGATTAAAGTTAAGAAGAAATTGTAGGCTGAATGAGTCAGTCCAGATGTAGTCGATACGGCTAGAGCTAATGTTATTGGACCAGGTGTAATATGTATTGTTAAGATAGACACCAATGTTGAATAAGTTTGAGCGGTAAAGAAAGTTAATACTTACCATCCACCATATTAACTCTTGCCTATACAGTACAACAAAAAATTACATCTTGGATAAGCAATAGCTGTTTCTAAAATATGAATATAATAATTGTCAGAGATTTTAATAACAACACCAACAGAACCAATTACTACAAACAAATACCTTTTCTCTAGTACCTTACTAGTATAGGACTTATCAGCCTTCTACAACTTCATAATATAACTGTACCAACATGGAAAAGAAATGAATCTTCTAGCCAAATCGATGACATTTGGGTCTTACCAAAGATTGCACTAACTTTCTCTACACCTAACCTAATTGACCTCTCCAACTCAACCAATAGTAATTACCAAATTATTAATACAACCTGGCATACAACTCCAATACACAAAACTCCATACTACAAAAAACAGTATCAGAATATATAACTATGCTCAAATAGCACAAAAAGATTGGGATCAATACGTAGCATTCAACCAGCCCATAACTGACTATAATAGGCTAAACAAAGCATTTAACAATTTGAACAATATAATCAAACAAGCAGTTGATAAATTTATACCACACACCTTTACTGTCTCGCATGTGTTTCACATCCATACTTTCAAAGCCACTACCTTACACCAAGTATTAAAATTAGCAAACAATATCCTTATTATAACTAACTATATTATTCCCTACTACCTAGTATACACAGTGAACCGCATTAACCACTTGTTCACTAAAATAGATCCACTTACTCAGTTCAATTGCAATCTACTCCAACTAGACAATTTGGAACCCTATTTATATCTACAAACTATTTCTCAACTCAAATTGCTTAGAAAGACTCTTTATAAAGTATGCAATACTGAAAACAATAGCCAAAAACATGATTATATATTAACTAGCAATATGTCAACTTTTAAAACAATATATCTAAAATAATCGATAGCATTCTCAAGCGCATCTACACCCCATAACCTTCTTTAATATTATAACAAATAACAGCCTACTTACCTTACCTACTGATATTAAAGAAACTACAGCACAACACTTTAGCAATTGGACCAAAAATAACCTCTACAATCAAAGTCTATAACTACAATAGGCACCCTACTACAAACCCCTCAACACGATTACTCCCACAACCTACAATAATCTACTTATCACTATAACTCTACAAGAAATCCAAGAAACAATTAGTGCTTCACCTATCAATAAGGCCACAGGCCCATCTCTAGTCTCCAATGAAATGCTAAAAAAGCTACCACTTATTGCAATTGAAACATTTGCAAAAATTTTTAATACCTGTATTAGTCTACAAGCAACCCCTAATACTTGGCACAAAGGTCTAGTTTGGCCAATACTAAAGAAAAGCTACCAAAGCAGAGACCTAAGCCTAACCCACACTATTACTCTAATTGAACATTCTCAGAAGATCTTTACAAAAATTCTAACTAATCGCCTAAGCACAATTCTAACTAAATACAACCTACTATCCTTTGCTAACAATATAGCACTACTCCTAATATCTATAGCACAACCTATTCAAATAATTACACATCTACAAGAGAATACTTATATTAATAACAAAGAACTTTGGATCTTATCACAAGATATATCTAAAGCTTATGATACAGTCTATATTTCTCTCTTCCAACAAGCTTTAACTTGTATCAGAGTACTCCAACAATTCATCAACCTGATATCCAACATCTTACTTAACTGTCAAAACCAAGTTATTATCTCTCTTGAAAAAACATATATCTACAAAGTTGAAGATGGCATCAACCAAGGAGAAACTATCTTCTCTATTTTATGGTACATCTTCTATGACCCCTTAATACAACGTATCTCAACAGAATTTCTTAGATATGAATTAACTAAACAATCTCACAAACTAAACTCTTATTTATCAGCCTCAATATCAGTTATTGCCTGCATGAATGATACAAACTGGATTTCATTAAACCAGGCCAACCTACAACAAATACTTACAACCAGTATTGTCATGGGACAGCTTTAGACAATACTTTGAACAATCTTAAACAATCTTGAACAATTAAATAAAGTAAAATTACTTAAAATTTTATTAAAATAATCTATTTTAATTTTAATTGAAATGAATTAAGCACCTAAAAAAATATATAGTTATATATTTTTTAGACAAATTTATTAATTATTAAAGCCTAAACAAGCTTTGGACAATCTTGGACACTTGGACAATTTTGAATATAGACAAGTCAAAAAAGGCTTTGGACAGCCAAAATGTACAACACTGCTCACAATCGCATCATCTTTCTACTAAATGGCAAGAATTGCAGTCAATCCCCACAAATCCATACTATTCTATAACAATCATAAAGACACAACACCTATTATCTTCCAAGGTCAACTAATCTACAACCTACCACCCAAACAACCATTCAGATTCCTTGGCACCTTTATTGATCACACTATTGATAACAAGTACACCTTGAAGAAAATCAAACAGGACTTCATTCAGGAACTAAACAAACTCTGCTATACTAAAATCACAGAGAAGCAAGTGATTTACATAATCAATTTCATCTAAATGCAAGACTAAAATATTAGCTATCAAACAACTATCTTATATCTACTAATTGTCAATATATAGCACGGTGCTGCACTAATATTGTGAAACAAAAAGCCTTGTTTGCCCGAAGTATGCCAAACTCAATTTTCTTCTATCTCCAAGTATATAGCTTAATACACCCAGAACAACTTCATCAATCACATCACATATTTATTCTAAACAACCTCCTCAATTCAACAATCTGAGTACTAATATTTCAGTTACATCTACAACAATTACAAAATAACACCTACACCAACTGCTCAATCTTAACTAACCTACCACAATTTATATACAAAGAATTTAAAACCTTTACTGCATATCTTATCAACAACATTCACAAACTCAATATCCAATTCTCTCGCCTCACTAACCCATAACTAATCCCCTTAAAATCACCAGGACACTCAATTAACTCTATTATCTCTTTACTAAAAAATAAAGTATACATCAAGCAACAACTTAACTAGCACAAAATTTGATATATTGAACAATTTACGAATTTTAACAACTCAAGTACATTTAGCTAGAACTACTTCTATCACAATATTCAAAAAATACCAAGAGGATATAGCCCCAAATAGTTTAATCTAATTGCTTGTACTCTTGAAAAAAAGCCTTACTATCATTAATATTTACACAACTTAACCTATACATATAGACCAATATAATGGCAAACCACTAATAGATTATTGTTTACAACAATATCTTTAGCAAGATATCATCCATCAAAGAAAACCTGTACAAAGTCACATACTGGAATATTAACTATACTAATAACCAATTTACTCACTACCAGCACTGTCACTGCTATGACCCTTCAACTAATAACTCAAAATGCACCTTCTGGTTACTCAAAAACACAACATACCAAATCCAAGTAGACTCAAAACACATCTGGCATGAAAATCTAGAAACAAAACTCCCAACTTATAGCCCACCAATCAAGCCTACTAACTCAAGCAAATTTATACTATACAATCACCAATACTCCTACTAACTATTATGCACCTTTATCAATATTGAAGAAAAAATCTGAACAACATACTTATAATTCCCTATCCAAAAAAGATTCAATGCCAAAATCATAATCTTTACCCAAATAATTTTTAATTAAAGAAAACTATCAGCAACACTATCATTCAAGCACCATACTTGCAAACTGATAATGCAAAATTCAACTTGGCCTAGTTTGCAAAAAATCGCTTTAATAGCACTATACACTTTGGTCTTGATTGTACCAACTGACACAAAAATAGATCTTATTACTAATTTAACAATTATCCAAAACACAATACCACTGTTAATAGATCTTACTGCTAAAGCTACAAATAGCATCTACTGACAACCAAACTCTTTACTGCTAATTGCTATTCAAGCATCAATCCTCACAAAATACCTAACTATACAAACTACCAAAACTAAGCTCTTGTACAAAATACAACTAACAGATACTACTACTAATATTGAGATCAACTCTTCATCTATTATTAATAACGTTCACCTTCTAAAATATAATAATACACTCATATCAGATTACATAAAAACCTTAGTAAAGAAAATTCATATTGTTATCAACATCGAAAGTTGGTTCAACCAAAACTACACCCAATCCTGGCTTCATCACAATCTAACAATTAAATAGCTAACTACTTTCCAATATTTACAATTTGAGGACAAACATATACACCAATCAACAAACCCATCAAAATCAAAAACAAAAAACTTCAAATCTAAGCTAATTATGCAAGAACTACCCAACTTACTAAACTTACACAAACACTATTCACACAAATACAGATCCTCTATCTGTAGATGTTGTCTCAACTTATCTAAAAATAACACCTATTAGCTTACTTGTACTACAAATACAACTAACCTTTGTGACATCATTCTAGAAGTTACTAACTAATTCTGTAATACTAAGAATCTAACTATATTAGATATTAACAAATTTGTACAAGCATTTTGGTGAACCCACATAACCAATAAAATACCTATCAGAGTAATAACACAAAACACTATCCTTCCTATTAGATATCAACTAATAGCAATAAACCTCACCTCTGAACTTCACTACTTTATTGTGAAAAAAATTCATAGAAAATCTGGATATCTAGCTATATTTCAATATATGCAACACCTGTACTGAGCTATAGCTTACAAGAAAACAATCAAGATTAGTTATATTAATTAACAACTCACAAAAGTAACAGATTTATACTATGGGTCGAATAATATAAAAAATATAACACAAATTCACAACTTATATTAGATTCATAGACTAGAGATTTTTAACCTATCTAGCTAAGGTTTAGGTCTAGAGTAAAGTAGCTCCATCCCCACTTCTTCTAAAACAATTGTATAAACTTACTATATAAAATCTGTATAATGAATAATAAAAGAACTGAGAAAAAGATCTCACTTAAAAAAAAAAAATAATAAAAAAAAAAAATAATAAAAAAAAAAAATAGTAAAAAAAAAAAAAAATAAAAAAAAAAAAAAAAAATAAAAAAAAAAAAAAAAAAAAAAATAAAATTTAATTATAAGAATTTATTTTTTATTAATAAAAAATCTTTTACTAAATCTAGTAATACAAATATAACAAATATTAATTAAATATTTTATTTTTAGAAAACAAGAATATATATAGATAGTATAGTATTATGAAATACAAGATTATAGTTTTATTTTTTTTATTTACTATAATATAAAGTACTTTTAAATATAATACTATAATTTTTTTATATTATACTATTTTACTGCTTTAAACAATAATTTGTACAATTTATTCAAATTAGAAAAAAAAATCAAGTACAAATATAATTTACAAAGCAAAAAACTTTTAAAATCTTGCTTTTTAATTTGTTTATTAGTAAGTAAAATTTATTTATATCAAATTTAGCTTATTAATATACTAATTATAAATTATTCTAAGTATATATTTTATCTTATCATTTATATTAACATTTTATGAAATACTGTATGAATTTTATTTATTATCAACTTTTTATATATAAAAAAAGTTTGTTTTTAATAAAGTATAGCTTAATAAATCTAATTTATTTTTTTTGAATTTACTTAATTAAATATATTAAAATTTTCTTATTTATATATTAAATTAATTTTAAACTAAATAAAGTGTATATTCTTTTTTTGTAAAAATAACATATTATTAAACCCCCAAAAAAAAATTTTAAAAATTGTAATTTTTTAAACTTATATATTAAAGATTAAAAAACTTTAAATAGCTTATTCTGTACTTGTTAACTTTTTTTTTATTTAAAAAATATTCAAAAAAACAACTTATACTAATTTACAAAAATTTAAACTTTGTATCTATACTTGTAACAATAAACAATCTTAATTATATTAATTGAATTAAAAAAAAATAAGGTTTTAAAATTGATGAAAATACAATTTTGCATATTTTAAAAACAGTTAAGAAACAACTAAATAATAAATATAGTATTTATAAAACAAAGCATTACAAAATTGTTACTTATTCTGAACTTAATTTTACTTACAAAAAGTTTGTACTAATTTAATAATATCAAATAATACTTTACTTGTTAAAAAAGTAAAAGCACTTGCTAATAATTTAAAAATTTACTAAAAAGTACTAAATTTTCTTTTAGTTAGCTTTATAAAATCAAAAATTAAAATAGTATTTATTTATATTAACTTTAAAAGAAAGCTACATCTGTTAATATAGTAACAATTAATAATATTATGCTATTAATAAAAAACAAATATACAAATTATTCTTCTAAAAAAATTTATAATATAAATAAAACTAAACTTTTTTATAAGTATAAGTCTTTTATTAGTAGGTTTAGCAAGTGCTAGATATGGTGCTATTAAAACATAATATTTAGATAACTGAGAGCTATATTTTAATAGTACTATATTTAGCATTTGCTAAACTTTACTTAGTATATAGTGTATAAGTTATATATTTTAGATTAAAATAATATTTAAGCAAATTGTATATATTTTTTATTTTATTATTAAATATTATTAAGATTTATCTTCAAATTAAAACCCAATTATATATATATTAGCAACTTAATATTTTTCTAAATATAAAAAAAAACAAAGAATATTTTTTTTTTTTTTTTTTTTTTTTTTTTTATTAATATAATGTCATAGTAGGAAACTTTATTACAATAAACCTATATTA
>CAJVPU010000917.1:0-14778 GCA_910591775.1 Dentiscutata heterogama | reverse complement strand
TTGTATTGATCACAATTCTCTGTAGTCATTAAATTCTATTTTGAGTAAGTTTTCTTGCTGTTTTATCAATGCATATTGAATTATTAATTCTGATATTTTGTTTATTATATAGTACACTCCTATTAATAATACCACGTCTTTTAATAAGAGTATGAAATGTGTTGATGCTCTGTCATATACTATAGCTGTTACAGCAAAGTAGTTTATCTACAAAAGAGTTGTGTTTATTAATGGTAATGAAGATAGTTCAATTAATTGTTCCAGGTTGTTATGATTATTTTAATAATTCTTCAATATATTCAAGTATCTCAGTATTTATAAATTTTAAGGTTATTTCTTTAATTTCATCTTCAAATACTTCTTAAGTTACTGATAGTACAATAAGAGTGTTTTCAGGTATACTCATTTGTATGTTGATTCAATGTTTAATTCTTTTAAGAGTATTAGGTTTTTGTATTCTTCCAATAATCCTTATATTTTTTCTTTCTAATATCTTTTAGTTCTGGGCATTCACTTTTCGTCTTATTGTTATCAGTAGTTTTTGTAGTCCCGTAATCCTTAGATTAATTTGCAAATATACGTATTCTGGTATCGTTCTACAGTTTTTTAATTGTGATATTTCTCCTATAGTTGTATATACTAGATTATGGTTATTAATTCTATTGATCGTTGCTTGTTGAAGTAAAATATTGTACTATAGGTTAATATATACAGCAGCGTTTCTTGTAAGTATTCCCAAAAATAGTTGGTGTGCAATTAAATCTCGTTCTACTAATATCCTTGTTTGTCGTGCAATTTCTAATGCATTTTGCAAGAATATAATTATTTTTGTTTCTTGCGTTTGTGGTGGTGGTATTTGTCTTTGCCTAGCTTGTCTTCTTGTAGTCATTCAAGTTCTTAGATATTGTTTCGTATATTATCCACTTAAATACTTTTCTTGGTCTAGGTTCTTTTGAAAAATATTTCTTCGTGTTTATATACAACTGGTCACATGAATTATATTGGGTACACATTTGGGTTTTGATATTGTATTTGCATCTTACTTTCTTTTCTCGACAATAGTCATAGGCTTGTTTTGCTTGGTTCTCTTTTCTTTTTATTCACTATCTGAAGTATCTCTTAATAGTATTTCTTGGTCCTTTAATGATTCTTTTATAATTTGTTTTTCTTTGAATATCTTCGTCAGTGTTGACTGAAGGTCTAGTATCTTTTTGTTAACTTTATCAAGATCTTTAAGTTTGTATATTCTTTTACAAATTTTGTTTATACTTTTACAAATTGCAAGGTATTTTTTTGGTCACAAGGTAGTTTATATGTTTTGCAATATTTACAAGTGGAATATCATTCTCTTATTCTTTGTTTTTGGATATGTCTTGGCATGGAGTTGGTTAAGTTAGTTTTCAAGTCTTTTTATAATTGTTCTTTATCTCTATTGTTTACTTTGTTTACATTATATTGTTGTGAGTCACTTTTGTTTTTCTCTTTTGGCGTTTTAGCCATAATAAATATTATTGATAAGATATAGTTATTTATACAGGATATTATAATAGTGAGTTAAAATATATTGTTATTAAGTAATTAAAAAGATAAATTATTTTGGCTAAATTAATAAATTTCTGTCTAGGTACTAGTACTAAATTTTACAATCTTTCTAGATTTTTTTTCAACATGTTCGAGTCTTCTTTTTAATATTGTATTCTGATTTTCAAGGTCTTTTAGTCTTTGCTCTAATTGGTTGTTTTTAGTAGTCAAATTTAGGGTATGTTTTTCAAGGGCTTGGACTTTCCTCATAGTTTTTTCATTTTTTAATTGGAAGTTTAGAATTATCTGGGTCAACTTCTGTAAGTCTTGAACATTCTGATTTATTTGCTTCTAATATAGATCATATAGTATTTCTTTATTAAATTTCATAATATTTTGAAGTTTATAGTAAAATTAATCTTCTTTAATAGCAAGTCTTTGTTTTTCTTCAGATTTTTCTTCATTTATAATAATTATTTTTGATTCTATTTCTTTAAAGCATTAGTTGCAATAATCTTTCTTAAAGTCTTTATCTCCTTCTTCTTTTCGCTTAATTGGCATTAAATATTTTTTACATAGATCTACATATTTTTTCCGTAAATCTTCTTCAAAGTCTTCTTTACTTTTTCCTTTATGGTTGTTGTTTGTTTCTTGTAATAAGACTTCTACTGCTTGTCAGATTTGATTTACTTCTCTTGTTTTATTATTGTCTTTTTCATCAGTTATTTTAAATAAATCTTCTCCTATAGCTGCTTGCATTCTATTTGCCTCTTATTTTGTAAAAGTTATGGATTGTACAGATTCTTGATCACTATTATCCTCTTCGTAGTTAAGTTGTTGGTTCTAATTATAAAGATTGTGATAGTTTATAATGTCAGTTTCTCGAGTGTCCTGTAGTTGTACAATATTTAGATTTTCATAGTTCCAAAGAGTTTCATCAGGATTATTATTAATATATTTTATGAGTCTAAAGATTATTGATTTATTCAATTTCTAATGTATATTTGTTTGGTTTCTTGTTAATTTTGAATATCTTTTTTAAGTTGGTCATCTCCTAATATTTCTTTAGAGTAATAGTTTTTGTATGCAAACTTTTGTTCTTTGGTACAAAAAAACATCGAGTTCCAATTTTCTGCTTTTTTTTTTAAAGTTGTTTTTGACAAATTTAGCAGTTAGTCAATTTGCCTTGTTCTAATCCTTTATAATATTCTTGGGCTCGTTGGTCTCTTAAGTCTAAGTTTTCATAAAATTCACTATAGCATTCTTTACATACTAACTGTTCTTGTAAAAACAATAGTTTGTGTGAAAAGGGATTGGTATATAATTCTTCAATGAGATAGAGATCTTGTGATAGAGTTGGTCTTTTGCAATAGCAACAATGATTCTTATCTCGATTTGTTAAGTATGAAGCCTATTTTGTATGTTCTCTTCTATTAAATAGAATATTATCAGCTTCACATTTGCAAAGTAGATTTGCATTTTCATTTAAGAGTCGATAGGTCTTGCAATTTTCATTCTTATGGTTTTCTCTGCAGTATTTGCATACAAATATTCATCTTGATAGTCCTGGTTGATTATTATTCTATTGTTGATTCCTATTTTTGTAATTAAGTTTGGTCTTTGTAGGGCAATCTTATGACTGATATCCCTTTTTACCACATTGGTAACAATCTTGGTCTGAACAATATCTATTTATATATCCTTTTTCTTTGCAAATCTCACAGGTGAACTGGTTTTTAATTCTTTAATTTTTTCTTATTTCATTAAATCTTTTTTCAAATTCTTCTTTGTTTTTATAATCTTTAAATGCTGTTGTTAGTTTTTGGAGTATTGTTTTACAATCATGTTCTTTAGGCTTTTCAATATGAAAGTCGCATTTCTTGCAATAGTTGGGTCCTTGTTGGGTCTATTTATTAGATTTGTTTTGATTCTTCATTTCTGTTTTCGGGTCTTATTTTCTTTTATTTCTTTAAACAGTTCAGCTTTTATTATTTTAGTATAGTATCTTTCAATATGCTTGTCCTACTTGTCAGTGTTTAGATACTGTTAGCAGTTTCTGCAAAAATTAGTTCTCTTATAGTCGATAGAATAATATTTTTCTTTTACAATCTTTCTTCTCATTCAAGGTTCTTATGTAATTCTCTTGAAAGGTTTATATATATCGACAAAAAGGTCCTTCCAAATTTCTTTATCTTTTGAATAAGTCTTTTTTTTTCTTCAAGATATGTTGGTTTATCGTCAGTTATAATTTGATCTAATTTTTTAATAAATCACTTATATAGGTTTCATAAAGCTTCTCCTAGTTCTGGTTCTTGTTTTTGTATTTACTTTCTATACCTTTTTCTATTTTTTTTAATTTTTTTCTGATTTTTAGTGTTTTTAATTTCTAACTTCTGTAGTTGTTTAGAATAATATTTTTCTTTGTTTTCACTAAGCTTTTGATTAATTTCTTCTTTAAGTTTATTTAAAGAATATGGTTCACTTTTTAAGTCTCTATTTATCTGAAATGTAAGCAGTTCAGTTCCAAATCTATATACTAGTTTATGGACTCCTTTTTGAATTCATTTTAAAATGTTTGTTATCCAATATCTGTGTTCTAGATCTTGGGGTTTCTCTTATACTAAGGTTATTAATGCTAATGTGATTAAATTTTGTTCAAAGTACTTTCGTCTCTTTTTCTTTCAGATTTATTTAATTCTTTAAATAATATACAATTTCTTAATTCTTCTTGTTCTTTACTATTTGAGACAATTGTTGTTTCGAGTTTTTTCACAAATGTTATATTATAATTTTCTAGATTAAGCTCTTCAATTCCTTCAGACATAAAATTTATCTTTTTTAATGCAAAAGTAAATATAAGTCTCCAACACTTGAATTTAATACTTTCTCAAGTTCTTCAAGAGTTCGTTTGGTTACTTTTTTTGGTTGTAATAGTTTCGAATTGATCCAGAATTTGATCAGATCTAGTCTTTTGATTTTGTAAGCAAGGTCACTGAATTCTGTTTGTACTTCTTTTTGGGTATCTCGTAGTTTTGCAAGTATTTCTTGGGTCTTTGTCATTTAGAGACTATCAGAGTTTATCTATTAAGTTTTGGATATCCTTCATCTGGTCATTCAGGATATCTTTATATAATTATTTCTTATCAGTAGTTTATTCTAATTTTGGCTAGTGTCATTTGTCTTTTGTATTTCATCAATCAATTCTTTATTTGTATCATATAAACATTCGATAAACATGTTCCAAAGTCTATGTTTATTTTGGTGTCTGAAAATGTGTTCAAATAAATGATAAGGTAGATCTTTCTTATTTTTGTTTTGTCCAGGTATATTTTCTTTAAGTATTCACCATGTGTATTCAATATTATTAGTGTGCATTATTTTTAATTGATTTGATCTTTCATCTATCTCTGTTACAGTTATTCCTTGGCTATGATTTATTTGGTGATGTGCTATTCCAAGTCTGATAAATATTTGGTCATAACTTTTGAACATATCAGTATAGATTGTTAATTTCAGATGAATATATTTCTGGATTAGTCTTATCAATGTTTCAGCTATTCTATCTGGTACTACTTCAGCAAAGAATTCTTTTGTATTTTAGAATATTTTTCCAAATACTCATACTTTGTTGGCTTTGTTATTTTTTCAGTTTTTGTAGAATATTGATTCATCATATTCCACAATATCAACTTTTCTGCCTATCTTGGTTTCACATTCTTTTATCTCTTGAGTCATGCATGTTTTAAATTTTTTGGTCCAATGTGTTATCATTGGCAAAGATATATCCATTATAATATGGATTTGTTTTCTTTTAAGCTTGATAAGCCAGTAGTATCCGATTAGTAATATTTGGTTATAGGATAAATAGGCATTTGAAAATATTGTCCCATTGAATAATAATATCTTATATCTACATTCTCAATTTGGGCAATTAAAGGTTTTATCTTTTAAAGTTATTTGCCTTCAGCAATAAATATTTAAACATTCCATCTGTTTTGATAACACTTCTTTATTAATAAGGTATTGTATACACTTTGATTTGTCTAGGAATATTTTATTTAAGTCTTCATATAGTGGTATTGGTTTCTGATTTTCTATTTTTAGATTTATTTTAAGCTTTTGTCATTGGGTTTGGTGTCTTTATTTATATCTTTTATTCCAATATTTAGTCTTATAACTTGATTATCATTTTTATCTATTTCTAATTGTTTTTTTTTTTTCAGTATTAAGGTGACCTCCTTGGCCTGAGGACTTTTTATTAGTAATTATTAGTTATTATAGTTACAATGAAGATACAACTAGCCACACGTGCATCTTTTGAGTGCCTATTTAAGTAGTTCGCCCGCAGGTTCTACACTAGATGCCGTACCTATAACCCAACTAAGGAGTTACCCTTTTAAACCTTCTGATCCTAACTGTATTTATAACCTATCATACTAACCCAGGAACTACCATCTGGCCCATTCCTTTAGATTTTACACTCTGCCTTAGGACTTTTGTGACTTATCCTGGGTTTGCACCAACTAATTATCAGCTTGCATTTCTCTGTTAAGCAGACACACAACTATCTACGAGGTAAATCTATCAGAGCTTTCCCTATCTCATTTTGAGCCAACCTGGTTTTGCGCAGTTGCTGAGGCTCCCACTTGCAGTTGGGCTATTACCCATTTAACCACTTTTGCCCTTATAAGGTTTGCTTTTCAATCCCAATACCCACATTCAGACCTTTCCTTTTTCTATTATTTCTTTATTAGTCCATCCCTTACTTCCAACCAATGACCTAGAAGATTCGACCTTGGCTTGGCATTAGGTGTCTGGTGCCCTTGTCTTGTCTTGGTACATGATTTTACAGCACATGTCCTTTTCCTCCAATTTGGTTAGCTGGTCCTTCAGACACGCCTGGCATTTTTTTGTCTAACTGGTTTCCCGCCCAACTTCTATAGCCCCTGATTTTGGTGGGTAGGGCCCCCACCACTGGTTTCCCACGTCAGCTGGCCAGGGTTGGTGTATTCTATAACAGCCTCACAGATTTTCAGCTTTTTTAAATTGGCAGTCAGGTTGGTAAATCCTCCTACTAAAGGATCTTGTTATCATTCAGTTCTCCAATCTCAGTTCTAACTTCCAAATTCAGGTTTTTTCTGTAGTACTATCGAAGATTGTAGTTATTCCTTACTCGAGTCTTTCCAAACAGGTTTCAATCATCCTGGTTTCTTGGCATTTCTATGCCAGAGCTCCCATTCTAGATAGTGCAACCAAGATTACAGATTTCTAGATCTAACTGATCGAAAGATAATTGTTACCTAATGCAAATCTATTTTTTAAAAACATCGTTCGTGAGATTCGAACTCTAGACCTGCCACTTGGTGGAGTGACAACTAGACCACTTCACTAGGCTGCCACACCCTCTATTTTCATTTGTCTGCTTAGCCAATCTGCTATCTTATTGTCTTTTTCGTTAATTCATTTTACAGTCTAATTAAAGTCTTGTAGTTTGATAAGCCATCTTTTCATAGTTCCATTTCTTGGCATTTTTCCAGATGAGTTGCTAATTCCAGTGCTATTAGTTTATACAATTACATTTTGTGTTCTAATATAATATTTCCAATAGTTTAAGTAAAAGTATATAGTATATAATTCTCTTTGTGTAGCTCCTCATAGTTGTTCATTAGGTTTGAGTATATGTGATGCCAATTCAATTATTTCTTCTTCAGATTTGGTATAATCTTCATTATCTTTTGTTCTATTTTCTTGTGCTTCTATAGTTTTATAATGTGCAAGTTTTAGATTTACTTGTTTGAGTATAGTGCCAATTCCTTTGTCTAAAGCATTTGTTTCTATTATTAATTAGTATCCTTTTTTCAGATAGATCAGGGATATAGCATTGATTACTTTTTTTTTTAATATTTCAAATGCTTTTTGGTGTTCTTGTGTCTATTTGAATTTTTGATTCTTTTTTAATAAATCATATATTGATCTTGCAATATCTCCAAATTTAGGTGTAAATCTTCTGAAATAATTTATTAATCCTGTAAATTGTTGTACTCCTTTTTTATCAGTCAGTGGTTTGATTTTTTGTATTTCTTTAATTTTAACTTAATTTAGTAAGATCTTCCTATATGATACTTTATGATTCAGTATCATTATTTCTGTTTTGATGAATTCATATTTTTCAGCCTTGATGGTTAGACCACTTTTTTGATATGTATAAACACTGTTTGAATATGTAAAATATGTTCATCGTATGTCTGACTTCCTATTGTTAGGTCATCTATATATACAAATACAAAATCTAAATCTTCTAATAATTTAAACATGTATCTTATCATAAATGCAGGTGCATTGCTAATTCCTATTAGGCATCTTAGGAATCTAAATTTTCCTACTTCTGAAAAGTATGCAGTACTTTTATCTTTATTACTTTCCTTTAAAAGAAATTGATAATATGCACTTTTAAAATCCAAGTTAAGAATATTTTTTTTCTTGCTATTCGTTGGAGTATTACAGGTATATTTGGTATCTCAAATAGGTCTTTTTTGAGGTATTGGTTGAGCATGGTATAGTCTATTGCTACTCTATAGCTTCCATCAGGTTTTGGTACTATTACTAGCAGTGCTATCTATTCGGCTCTTGATGGTTCTATTATATTTAAACTTATTAGTTCTTTATATAATTTTTTTGATTGTTCTATTTGGTCTTCTGGGTAATTTCTTATTGGTTTACTTTTATGATTTGAAGGTATTTCATTTTCTGATACATTTAATTCTAACTCGACTTCTCCAAGTCTTTCAAAATATTCTTTATTGAATACCATTCCTTTTTCTTTCTTCATTCTAAATATATCCATATATTTAATGAATATCGGTCTTAATGTTTTTCTAAACCTTTCATTTGTATTTTTCAATAATACTTCAAGTCGTTCTCTTTCGGTTAAGTCCTTTCTTCTATTTTTATATTATATTTATATTTGTTTGTTTTATAAAATTCTTTAATTTTGATGATATTATTTACTTCTTTTATATTTCCAATATGTTGTCTTTTTTGTATAACTTTTGGATTATTCATATAGTTAATCATTCTGATTGTCTAATCATTAATTAATCCATTTTGTACACATATTCTTTCTTTTGCTATATATAATGGTGTCATCACTAGGTAATTTCTTTTTTTGTCTATTTTTATTGCAGTCCATGTATTTGGTTGCAATAAATAATTTTTTTTGTTTTTAGGGGTTTTCTCGTTCCTAATGTTGATCTTTTGTATTCATTAGGTAAATGTTCTAATTCTTTATATATTTTTAATTTAATTTCTTTTTTAAATTCTATAGGTTTTAATTCTATATTTTTGATCTTATATTCATATTCTACTTTTTTTTCTTTGCAATTAGTCATTGGTGTAGCAGGTCTTGTTTGAACTAGTCTAAAGTATAGTGAGTTTGAGTCTCCTATTTCTATCAGATCTTTGTTATAGTCAGTTACTATTGGCAGTCCTTCATTTTGTTGTTTTGATTGTTGCATTATTTTATATTCTTTATCTAATTTCTTTTTATCTTCTTCAAGTTTAGTTTTATAATCTTCCATTGACATTTCTTGTTGTTTCTCAAAAGATATTTTTCGTTTTCTTTAGAATTCATCTTGTGGTTCTGTTATCTAGATTACAACTTGATCTTTTATTACATTTTTCCCTAGATCTTTATTATCTTTTTTAAATAGTCCTGTTACAATGCCTATTCCTTTTGTTATAAAGGATAGTGTTGGTGATGATTCAACTATTTTTGGTTTTTCTGTTGGTTGCACTATTTCTATATCACCTTTTTTTTGCAGATATCCATCTGCTTCTACTTTAAAGGTTTGATCATATTTATCTTGGTCGTCTATTATTTTCTGTATTTTTGAATCTAATAGTTCTATACTTGGTATACATTCTGTACTTACGTATGTTTGATTTTCTTCAGTTTTTCCTATTAGTCCTATTGTTTTATTTCTTATTAATTGTTTATCATCTCTAGATTTTCACTTTTGACTGATTTTTCACTAGAGAAATTATTCATCATATATTTCTATAGTTCATTGGTTCCATATCTATAACTTCTTATTTGTTCTAAGATTTTTTGTGATCTAGTTAATTGTTCATTTAATGGCTCAACAGATGAGCCTCTGGGCTTATTCTGTAAGGTTAATTTTTTATTAAATTCTTTTAAATCTCTTTGGTATGCTTTATCTTCTAGTATGCTACTAGTATCACTATCTTTATCTATAATTCATCTGTTTTTTGTTCTTTTTCTTTTTGAATTTCTTTTTGTTGTTTAGATTCTTTTACTAGTTGCTCAAATAATTCTTCTTCATTCGCTATTTTCTTGGGCGACTTGTTTTCTGTATCTATTAAGCAAAAGTCAAAGTATTTTTGATTTGCTTTTTCTCTAATTTCATCATCTTTTTCTATTTTGAATGTAGTTAACAAGGTTTTTATAATAGCTTGTTTATCAAATTCATCTAGTTTTTTAAAGTCTTCATTTTTTATTTCTAGTGTCTTTTTAATATTAACTTGATATTCTTCTTCTTTAGCTCTAAGTTGTTTCTTTATCAATCCTTTAGTTATCAGTTTTTGGTTATCATACCATGTTAGAAAGTTGAACAATTGTTTTCTTTCTGTTCCTCTAAATTCTTTAACTTCTGTTGGTAATGTTGGTATGCTTTTTATTTGTTCTACTGTTTTATGCACTTCTTTGGAGTTCATTCTATTTATCTTATTATATTCTGTTTCTATATCTAATATTTCTATCATTAATCTTTCTAGATCTTCAGTAAATTCTTCAGTATTATTCTTATTTTTTTCTTTTCTTAATTCTTCAAGATTTCTTTTTGTTGTTTTAAAATTCCAGAGAATATTAATATTACTAGTGTTTGATCATTTTACTTTAACTCTGTTTATTTCATAGGCTATTATTCCTGTTTTCTCATCATGTATCCTTTTTCTCAATATTTTCTTTTGTGGATTTTGGTATCTTTCTTGTTATTCTATCTTTAGGTTTGCTATAGCTTGCGTAATATATTCTATCAGATCCTCTTTATATTTATATATTTTGTCTGATATGGGTTCCATTTATTCAAGTTCTTTATTCTTTGTTCTAAATCTTTGTTGAGCTCTCTGTCTGTTGGCAGTATGTCATTCGCATAATGCCTTAATGTTTGTATTTCATTTATTTATTCTTTTTTATCTAAATCAGTTTTTCTGGGTGTTTCCAGTATATTTGTATACATTTCTTTTACTAGTTCTCTAAATATTTCTTGTAGCAGCTGTCTATTTAACAGGTGTTTGTAGATTTCTTGTCCACTTCCAAATACTGTTGCTTTTATTTCTATCATTTGGCTGGCCTTAGTTTTTTGTTTTCTAGTGCGAACTACATTATTTATATATAGTAATCATATTTCTTTTCTGTATTCCTCAATTACTTTAAGGTAGTCCTTGAGGTTTCTTCCTGTGCCAGCTACAAAGTAATGCTGTGTATCAAAACACAGTCTATTGCTTTACTAGTTTTATCTTTTTTATACCTTTCTTCTTTAGGGATACTTCTTTTTATTTTAAGCAACTCTTCAAAGGTTGCTTTGTAACACTTATTTGATGCAGAGTTTTCTAATAGTATTAGCATATTCGTAGAACAGGTATACTTAAAGATGTGTCTTAAGTTCTTGATTATTTCTTTAGAGTCTGAGTTATTTGTTGTTTCTATATGCAGTATATAGTTTCTAGCTCCTATATTATATACTCTTTATATTTCTTGTATAATTCTATTAGTTCTCCAATTTATTTCTTCTTGTTTGTTAAAAAGATTACCACTTATTGTTAATCCTATTGAAGCATGTATAACTAGCTTCAACTGTGCTTCTTTGTTTCCTTGAATGATTTTTATATTATTCTGGATATCTGGTAATCTTCTTTGTAGAGTCACATAATTTTCATAAGCCTCATTTTTAAATTCTCCTTTACAGGTATATACTATACAAAGGTTTGGATAATGTTTGCTTCTGTTTCTATAACTGCTTGTACTATTTCATTCCATTGTCTATCTGTTGTTATTCCTATTAATTTTTTTTTTTTTCTATTTTGTTCACATATTTTCAGAAATATTTGCAGGACATTTTCATCTACAAATCCTTTTATAATTGGTTGATATTTTGGTTGTTTCTTATTAAACTGTTCTCTAGTTATATAGTTAATTTCTTATAATGCTTTAACAGGTAGTCTTTTAAATATCTTTTTTGTTTAAGGTATTTACACTCCTTTTTATGAATGAGTGTAGTTTTGTCATTAGTTTTGTTGGTTTTTATACTCCTTTTCTCTTTACTTTTTGGGCTAGTTTATTATCATGGTTATCTTTCACTCCTTTTTGATTTGGGGTTGTTTTATCGTAGTCGTCTTTCTTCTTTTGTTTAGAAGATATTTTCTTAACGTTGGGCACCTTACACTCCTTTTTGTTCGCTTTCATCACTAAACTATTAATTTTTTCTGAGTTTAAGTTACTATAGTGAAGTAGTTGGTAGTGCGAGAATACTTCAGAATGGGCACTAATCGAGTCATTAAAAACAACATAGTTGATTACAGAGTTTCCTAGTAAATCCCTATATAAAGTATCACCCTTGCTATTTGTCTGATTAGGTTGTCTTGTGAATATCATATGTTGATTTATGACTAGTTTATTGTTAATTAGGATTTGTTGTGTTATTGAATCTTTAGATATTTCTATCATCATCTGATGTTTATTGCTTAAGAGGATATATTTTGATTCTGTGTCTAGGACATCTATCTTTACTTTTGGTGTTAGATATTCATTTATTTTTATATTAACTACTAATTTGCCTAATATTTTAATATTATTGCCTACAGCTTCTGCTAGTGCTAGTTTGGTTATTAACTAGTCTAGTCTGAGTAATTTAGCATGATTTATTCCTATTGAGGTGTTAGTTGATCCTTTATCTTCCATAGGTATATTATTTATTAATGCTATTAGATAAAATCTTTTTGCTCTTTTAGGTTTTAGTTTATTTAATACTGTTTGTTTTGGGAAGGTTATATTTTTATATTTTTCAGAAGAGTACATGTTAGTATTTTCAGGTCTAATATTTATATCTTTATTATTAATATATATTTTTTTAGGTCTTTTAATACAAGGTTCATATATATTGTTTTTATTACATGAAGATTTATTTAAATTTGCAAGTAATTTTATATTCATGCGTTCAATATAAATTGTATTGTACTCTCCAATACAGCCTAGTTCATTTGGAAGTTGTTCATGAGTATTGGGCATGCTTCCATTTAGAAATAATCATTTTTGTTTCCATAGAAATGGTCATTGTAAATGCCTTCATCTTCTTCGTCTTCAAATGTGATATTATTCAAGTCTGTTTTTAGGTTTGCTATTTCTCATTCTTCTTCATTATCATCACTTGAGTTGCTTGATTCATCAAAATCTTGCTTATTGGTTAGTTATTCTAATTGTTGTTTATATGCCAGGAAGTCTTTATATTCTTCTTTGTCTTTTTCAACAGAATATGCTTGTCATTTATATTTTTGTTTTTCAGAATTGAATACCATAGAGTCTTCTATTCCTTCTTCATCTTTTTGACAGTTTGTAGTTGAATAAGTATCAGTTTTACAATGTTTGCAGTATTGTTTGAATTTGGGTTTGTTGAGTTCAAGTACTTTATCATTACTATGTAGTATTCCAAATATGTTATACACGTTTGCTGGTTTGTATTCTCCAGTTTTGAATTCTTGTTTCTTGTAGTCTTTTTTGTACTTCTTGTAGTTTTCATTATTTTTCCCAAATATCTTCTTTTTAAGTTTATCTCTGAGTCTATTTTTTTCTTCTTCTGATAGTCATCTGTTTGTTCTGTCTCGATACTCTTTCTTTTCGCATTTGTATTCTTTTTTGAAATCTTTCTTGTCTTTGTTATAGTTTTTGTTTCTATATTTTTTTTTATAATTATTATTTTTATATTTCTTTCTGTCGTCTTTCTTGTACATTATTTTATAGCTTTCTTTCTTTGGGCAGTTTTATTAAATAGTGTCTTTTTTGATAACATAAATAGCATCTTAAATTTGTAAGGTTGATTATTTCATAATCTCTTTTTCCAAATTGTTTGTCTTTTTCTTTGTTAAAGTACTCTCTTTTATTTAGGTAATTTGTTTGCTTTCCTTCATTTTTGCTTCTAAAGTATTTTTCTACATTTTCTTCCTTGTAGTATTCATATACTCGAATTAATGCTTTAAAAAATGCTTCTTGGGTTCTAATATTATTATTAATTAGTTTCATTTGGCTTCTGTAGTTTTCTAAGTCATGTTGTCCTAATAGTAACATCTTATCGAGTGTTACTTGTAATCCTCCTTCATATATTGTGTCTATTTTTGCAATTTTTTTAGTTCTTATAAATAAGTTTTTAAAGATTCCAGCTTTATCAGATTCTTTAGTATAGGTTAGTTTAAATTTCATTTCTTCAAATATTCTTTGTTTGTCTACTATAATCTGTGTAGTTATGTATTTGTTGTCTATCTAAAGTCTAAATGATGGTTGTCTTAATTTTGCATTTCCTTCATTTGCAGCATCTTCGTATATTAAGTTTGATTGTCCTCTTGCTCCATTATAGTTGTTTTCAAATGTTATATTTAGTCCTGTTACTGTTTCTAGTTCGGTGCTATCTTTGATAGTAAATACGTTATCAGTTGTATCCCATGTTGCTTCCCAGTCATGTGTACATCTTCTTCTTCCTAATCCTTGTGCATTTGCATATATATCGCATAGGTTTAGACATACAATATTATTTTTGTGCAATTCATATTCAGTGAATTGTGTATATTCAAAGCATGAGTGTACTAATTTTTCTATGATTCTTTTGTAAAATCCTGTGTTAAATACTTCTTTATTGTCTTCTCCAATATTAGTGGCTATTGCAGCGTTGTCATTTATTCTCTGGTATCTATTAGATGGTTCTCCTTTAAAGTATCCTAAAGTCAGGGTGTGGTGACCTAGTGAAGTAGTAGGGTTGCTGCACCCCCAAACGGCAGGTCTAGAGTTCGAATCCCACGGACGACGATTTTGAAAAAACTAGATCCGTATCGGTTAATGTTAAAGATTATCAGTTGGATCCAGATATCTGTAATCTTGGTCACACCATCTCGAATGGGAGCTTCGGCGTAATAAATCCAGGAAACCGGAATTACCGAAAACCCGTTTGGCAAGTCCCGAGTTGGGAGTAGCAG
>CAJVPU010000916.1:0-14780 GCA_910591775.1 Dentiscutata heterogama | reverse complement strand
AAAATCTATAAAATCTCCGATTCTCACATGAAAAAGTGTTCTGCAGTGTTCACATCTTTTTGCAAAGCGCAATAATTTGTTTGAAAGAAACAATTATTTTGCATAATCGCTTATTATTAAATTATTTGTAAAAAAAAAAAAAAATTTCTATATAAATAAAGTTATTGACATAGCTAATATATTATACATTACATTTACGTATCTTGTACGTATATACGTTCGTACGATTTTTATTTTCGTCACCATACGCAACAGACAATTTTTTATTTTTGTTACCATACTCAACTACTTTTGTATTCCCGACTATACTCCTTTAAGTAATACCTATTAAAATTGACCAATTGGTTAATCAATTTTCTGTGCCAGAACTAAAAATGCAGACGTTAGCAACCAATTAACTTTGAACGGCCTAAATAATACAGTAGTATCATAGCATGGCGGAAAAAGTAACGGTAATATAGTGATTCTACTTGAACATTCACATTCTTGATCGGACGAAATTTGTAATCCAAATGTAATTTTTTTTTCAAACTTTAGCGAAGATACAGTATCTCGGCAATCACCGATTCTAAATCGTTGAAATTTTTTTTATAAATTATACATTATTATCAAATAAAAAGTTTATATTATGGCAGTTTGCAAGAAGGTATAACACTGTGATTTCGTGATGATGATAGTGGAAAAGTTTGAGATTTTTAAATTACCTATCGATCATACTGTATTTTTCAATCAATAACATCTATCTATCTATTCGAAATCTTTAAAATTGAGAATCAAAAAATTGATACTGTTTCGTGGTTTGCTTTTTGCAAACCTTCATAACAGATAATGTTAGATTTTCATCGAGATGTCTTCGCTTAAAATTTCACCGCGGCTTCAAATTTTGAGCGAAAATACTTTGATAATCATCCAATTTTAAATTTTATTTTAGAAAATTGATTAAAATAAAAAAAAATTTACAAATTTTGGGTAGGTGGCGTCGGGATATTTTCACTCAAAGTTTAATTGACCGCAATAGAATTTTTCCAAACTTTGAGCGAAGATATCCTGACAACCACAAAAGATTTTTTATTTTAATCACACTTTATAGAATCGAAATAAACAAAAAATTTATTGATATTTGATAGGTGACTGTTGAGATACCTTCGCTCCAAATTCGAAAAAACGTTTTGATATTATAACGCTTTGCAAAAAGATGTGACCCCATGATTTTTGTGATGAAAGAGGAAAATTTCCGAGATTCTAGATTATCTATTAATTGAAATCGATAGATTCTTAAAACCTACAGAATCTCTAATTTTCACGCGACATCGTGATCTGCGGAGGTCACATCTTTTGCAAAGCGCAATAATCTAGTTTTGTTCTGCCGACAAACACATCTTTTTTTTTTTGATTTTATCACATGTTTTTATATGGCAGAAATAAAAAATTTTTTATCAATTTTAGACAGGTGATTATCGAGATATCTTCGATTGAAATTTGGAAAAACTGTAATCTATTTTTTATTGATTGTTTTTTTTAATCACATAACTTTATGGAACGATTTTAGATAGGTGATTATTTAGATATAGTATCTTCGCTCAAAGTTTGGAATTTGCCGCAGCTTTTTATAAGTTAACGCTTTTTTTTTCTTTGATTTTAATCATACAGATATATAAAATCTAAAGAAAAAAATTTTTTTATCTATTTTAGATACGTTATTGTCAAGATGTCTTCGCTAAAAAAGTTTGAAAAAAAAATTACATTTCGATTTTATTTCGTTCAATCAGAATGCGTATCAGTAGAATCTCCACATAATCGGCACTTTTTTTCGCCATGGCTAGGGTACTATTTCTACTGCAAATGGCCCTATATGCTTAAATATGTAGACTCACCAGCTTTAATAATCGCAATAGTTCAAGGCAATTATCTGAAATTTTTTACTGTCTTTAACAGTAATATAATATGAGGGTATGAGACCCGAGTTTTTTGGTTACCTTTTGATATTTTTGATGCAAATTGATACTATAATAAAGGAAAATTTAACGTGATTTTGATTAGTTAACATCGGGCAGGTATCGAGTACAGTGAAAAAACGTCAATGAACTTCAATTTTGAGTCAATTGCAATCCTGCCCTCAAGTGGTCTCACATCAGGTCTCATCCTGCCGTAAAATTACGATAACTTATATAGCGCTAGAAATCTCGATTTTTTTTTTTTTGTAAAAGTATAAATAAATGTATACTGTTTTTTTACGTGTCTTTAGACACTATTGTCACGTACGCACATATGTATAGTACGTAACATTTTCCACTACTGATAAAGGGATAGTAATCATAAAAATGAACATTACACAACACCGTAACACATATTTAATATCTTTAGAATTGTTTTTAGGTTGATATTAGGATTAGCAAAAAAATTACCATATTTTTTCGTGTAAAAACACCAAACTACGCGTTATTTTGAGTACGCGCTAAAGGCTGATCGTCCGACATATGAAGATTTTTATGTGATTGGCTAATTTACATTGATCCAAACTAGTGTTTCGGGCGAAATTATTTTCCAAATCCGAAATATTTCGCCCAGAAGAATTTTAATTTCGCCCTATAAGTCCGAAACCCTCCGAAATTAGTTTCGCCCAATTTGATCTGCAAATGATCTGCAAATTCGGGTTTCGCCCGAACTAATCCAAACATGCGCGTTACTTCAGACGCGCATGTGCGTCATTTCGAAGCTATGCATCTTATTTTCGGGTGATACGACTTTCGAATTAACGCTCATGGCTCCAAAATTTCGTGAGATAAAAACGCCACTGACATCCTATGAATTTATACCTATTTTCACGTTTCATCTGATCCTGCAATATGATTGGCTAAAATCTACATGATCGATTTCTTCGTTCGCCACCGCCAAGTTACTAGATCATATGTATGCGAGATTATATCGTCATTTTATCTATACTGTAAAGTATGATTTATGGGGTGTTTGATAAGCACATTTCCATTTTTAGCTAGTTGCTGCTGGGATGTTACTAATATTTTATCTTTCTGGAGAAGATGTGAGCATGGCTAGTACGGAGATACAAACATACGTGAAAACTGATGATAAAGTTGCATAATTAAAAAAAGTTGATCGAAATTGGATATTTGAAACAGGCCGACCAGATTCTGCCTCGATAAACAATTAAAGGACCATAAGATCTGTGAAGGATTCAATCAATTTAACAAAACCTAATCACGAAAATATTATCGATTATATCTGAAGCATCAGATATGTTAAAGTTCTGTAACATCAACTATTTCATCCCTACAAAGGTCGCCACCAAAAAATCAAAAGGCAAATGATATAAACTCTCTTTTATGTGAAGATTAAGTCAGAAAAAAAACTTTGATTTCAAGAATGGCACTGGTGGTCGATTTTGTGCACATGAATGTTTTTCATGATTTTATTTGGTAAATATTTTTTGATGATAGGCCATTATTTTATATCGATGTATTTTAACTAAACAATATGATATACAATCTATTCCCTCCATCTGGATAATAAATTTCTAAGCTTGGGGTCCAAAAAGCTGAGGAATGCTGTTCCTAGCATTTATTACGTATAAACCCTATTATATTTTTTCGATAACGTTTATGATTCCAAGGCCTAGCCCAACCCTGAAATAAAAAAAAACGCGTCTTTTCAAAATTTTGAGAGTAGATCCAAATTTTGAGGTTCAACTACCTTAGAAAATTGGAATCTTAGGATTTGTAAAAAAAATTCTATTGTATTTTGCAGATTTTCGTGATGAGTATCAGGTGATTACTTTAGAAATTGAGGGCATTTTTATTTTATTTTATTTTATTACGATACGCGTTTAAACCATTTATTTATTAAATATATGCAGTACAATTTTCAAATTATATATATATTATTTATAAAAAGAAATTAATATATTAATATTAACCTTAAAAAAAAATTTAACCATTATTTTTTCATAACGTTCCTTTAATATATTGTTTATAATATATTTGCCTATTATACCACATCCTTAATCATTTTTCTTTCTTTATCAAAGTTTGCTTGTTAACCAATTTATAGTATAATCCTTTTTGATTTATTAAATCAAAATGTTTACCAGATTCAACAACTCTACCCTTTTTGCAAACCAAGATTAAATCTGCATTTTGAATTGTCGATAATCGATGAGCTATTGTAAGTGTTGTGCGACCTAAGTCAGGAGAAAAAAAAAATTCATGTTTATTGATTTTGCTAACTCAGTATAAATTTAAAGTTGACAATACGAACCTTTACTGGCTTTATTCAATGCATTCTGTACAACCTTTTCGGATTCAGAGTCTAGTGCTGAAGTTGCTTCATCAAGTAATAAAATTTTCGGGGAACGAATAAGAGCTCGTGCTATTGCCACTCTCTAAAAAAATAAAAAGTTTAATCTATGCTATACATATTATGTACAAAAATTTCAAACATTTCAACAAAAATTTATTAACCTGTTTTTGACCACCGCTAAGTTGTGTTCCTTTTTCACCTACACGAGTGTTATACCCATCCGGTAAGGCTGTAATAAAGTTATGAATATTTGCTTCTTTCGCAGCTTCTTCAATTTCTTCTCTAGTACAACCTTCTTTTCCATATGCCTTCAAGAATAAAAAAAAAAAAAGGTCAGACAACGAATGATTAAAAGTTTTAGATAATTTAAAAAAATAAAAAAACATACAATATTCTGTTCAATTGTTAAATCAAATAACACAGGTTCTTGTCCAACTAATGCCATATTCGCTCTTAAATACTCTAAATTCCATTGCTTAACATTAACACCCTCAACTTCAATTTCTCCAGAATTTACATCATAAAACCTTAATAATAACGAAATAACTGTCGATTTCCCAGAACCCGATGACCCAACAAGTGCAATAGTTTTCCCAGAATATATTGACAAGTCCAAACCTCGAATGATTGGTATATTCGGACGAGCAGGATAATTGAAATGAACCGAATGAAATGAAGAATCTCCTAATATTGGTGCAGGGCGGTCTTTACCTTCATTATCAGTAGGATCTATTGTAGATTTTCTATCTACAATTTCAAAGATTGAAAGAGCTGCGACTTTTGCTTTTGCAACATCCGGTGCAAATGTACTAAAATAATAAATAAATGAATAAATTAATTAATTATAATGCAGTATTAGTCTGAATTTATGATGTATATTGTATGTTAACTTACGCCAATTGTCCAAGAGAAACAGCTGTAAACAAAACAGCAAACATAACTCGAAGCATTTGTTGTAATTCATATTCATCTGTTTCGACCAATTTTGAACCATACCAAAATGATAATGCCCAAATAAAGTACAAAATTCCTTGAGATGTACCAAATCCAAATGATGATAGCAAACTTCCCTTAATTGCGATTCTGTGTGGTTCTCTTAGAGCATTTTGATATGTAGTTTTGAAGGTTTCTTCTCTAGTTAATGACGCAATTGTCCTCATGTTAGAAACACTTTGTTGAACTATTTGGCCAGTTCCTTCATATGCTGCACGTGTCTGATAAAGTTAATAATTAATTAATTATATGATTTTAATTAGATGATAATGAATAATATAAAAAATTATAAATGTACTGTAGTATTAATTACCTTTGAACCAAAACCAGCCATCGCTCTCATTTCTAAAAAGCCAGCTATTACAAGAGCAGGTGAAGCAGCAAGAATGACTAATGTCAATTTCCAACCGAAACCAAAAGCAAGCCCCTAATTAAATAAACATTGTATAACGTCTAAAAATCATCACGTTTTTTACAAAAGGAAAAGATAATACAGTATTTTCTAACACTTACAAATCCAACTGCTAGATTGCAAAGATTTTGTATTACAGTTCCCATCAGACCACCGCTCAACCCTTCAACTTTCGTTGCGTCTACAGCCAATTTTGAAGTTAATACACCAGTTCCATTTTTTTCATCATCAAAATAAGCAATTTCTTGTCTTAATAAAGCTTCAAAAGTTAATTTTCTAAGGCGTTTTGTTAGACGTTCACCAGCTAACGTGAACATTGATAATTGGGAAAAGTTTGCTAAGAAAGCAACAACAGCCAATATTGCAAAACACATAGACGAAAAATTGGCAGCTCGTTGAAGTTCATCAAGTCTATTTATAAAATTATAACAAATTAAATAAAACTGTTATAAATAATTATAGCAAATTAACATATAAATTAACACATATAAATTAAACGAACAAATAAATTAAACAAATAATTAAACAAATAAATTAAACAAATAAATTAAACAAATAAATTAAACAAATAAATTAAACAAATAAATTAACGCATGAAATCTTACTGATCAGTCCGTGAGAAAGCATCAAGGATAGAAGAAAACACCAAACTGAATAACGGCATAATAGAACCATTCACTTTTTATTAAGTTAATTTATTAGTTCATTGTGAAACGTGGTATATAAAAATTTAACTAATTAGGCCATACAAATTTAATTGTTTGGTTTTCATAACATGAAACTTTTAAATAGACCCGGCCGGCCGGCCGGCTTTTTTTTTTAAATTTCATATATAAGATTTTATAAAATTTATATAACATTTTTTTTTAAAACCCACCCGGTTATTAAAACATATAAAAAATTTTTTTTGAAGTTTTCAAATTTTGACCCGGCCGGGTTATGAAAACCAATTAATTAATTTTGCATGGCCTTATATAAACATACCTGCAGCACCAATACAACCAATGAACATCAATCCATATTCGGGTTGACATAATCTAAAGACTCTTGCCAATGGCATTTTTTGTAATAATTTTTTTTCCATATCTTTTATAATTTCTTCATCAGTCTTTATAGATTTTGTAGCCGATCCTTTGGTAGACAATTTTCTTAAATGTAATTTATGTCTCTTTTCATCTATTATTACTGCAGTATCATCATTAGAACTAGTTGAACTAATTTCTTCATCTTCTTCTTCATTGGTTTTTTTTGCAGTTTTTTGAGTTTCTAATTCTTGAGCTCTAACAAGATCAAAATATACACCTTGTTTTTCAATTAATTCATCATGACGTCCAATTTCAACTATTTCACCTTTTTTCATAACAACTATTTTATCAGCATGTTTAATAGTTGATAACCGATGTGCTATTATGATGCTATATAATTGACATGTGTGAATATAAAATATAATATTATCATTCGAAAGGACATAAAAAAAAATACCTTGTTCTATTAGTAGCAGCATTATCCAATGCCTCTTGGACAAGTCGTTCAGATTCAGTATCAAGCGCAGAAGTAGCTTCATCTAACAATAATATCCGTGGATCTTTGATCAAAGCTCTGGCAATAGCAATTCGCTGTTTTTGCCCACCTGACATACGTGAATACATAACAATTGATATTGACGAACGATCGATCAATCACAAATTAACTTTTTTTTTAAAAAAAAGAATGTTTAAATAAAATTACCTGAAAGTAAACTTCCTTTTTCTCCTACGACTGTATCATATTTATTAGGTAATTCATCTATAAAATCATGAGCATTTGATTTTTTACACGCTTCTATTATATCGTCCAAGGTAGGTTCAGATTCCATTGGATCACCACCCCATCCAATATTAACTTTAATAGTTTCAGCAAATAAAACAGGTTCTTGACCAACTAAACCAATTTGTGTTCTTAATGATTTAATATTAATATCTTTAACATCCACACCATCAAGTAATATAGAACCACTAGCAGGATCATAAAACCTTTCTAATAAACTAATAATTGTAGATTTTCCACTTCCAGAACTACCAACCAAAGCTACAGTTTGACCAGGTTCAATAACCAAATTAAAATTTTTTAAAACTTGAACATCTGGACGAGTTGGAAAATGAAAAGATACATTTTTAAATTCTATACGACCTTGTGAAAAAGATTTTTTAATAATTTGACCATTAGAAGAAGTTGAATCAATTAAAGGAACTCGATCAACCACTTCAAATAATTTAGTAGCAGCACCCATAGCATTTGATATAGCAGTGAGATGAGGGGCAGCATTTGCAACGGAGGAAGCTATAATAAAATAATAATAATAATAATAATAATAAATTAATTTATAATTTTATAATTTCAAAATAGATATTATTTTATACAGTTTTTAAAAGTTAAAACAAAATATTGGTAATAAATAGGTATAGATTAAACTCACCACCAACAAAAACAGCAAAGAAAACGTTTAAAATTTCAGCACCGGTCATTTCATGATTTACAATTAAAATACTACCGTACCAAAAAGCCAAACCATAACAGCCAAACATAAAAAACATAAGAGAACCAAGACCAGTACCACTAACAAAAGCTTTTCTCCTTCCCAAAATATAGGCACGCTCTAATTGAGCAGTATAACGTTCAATTTCATGTTTTTGACCACCAAAAGCAGTTACAGTTCTTATACCAGAAAATACTTGTTCAGCTACACCTCCAGCAGCAGCATAAGCATCTATTTATTTCGAAGAAACAAAAGAGATTAAGAATAAAGATAATTTCAAGATATGATAATAATTAAAAGTCAATAGTATATTACTGTAGTAAAGAGGTATACGAACCTTGTCCTGTTTTATCAAAAAAATTTTTTTTAAAAGGTGTAGAACTAACAAGAAAATTTCAAGTAAAAAAAACTAATAAAATAACGAACCTTCTGATGTGCCTCTGCTAAGAGCTCTCGCCATAAATGCACCAGCAATAGCCATTAGAGGAAACACAGCACAAAGAACAAGAGTTAATTTCCAACCTAAATTATAAAAAAGAGTTAAAATTATTTAATTTGTATATGGTAGAATTTATCCGAAAGATTATATAAAATTAGGATCAAACCTTTTATAAAACCAATAATAAAACCACCAAGGAGCGTAGCAGCATGTTGTAAAACCTGACCAACTTTTTCAGATATACCTTCTTGAAAAAGAGAAATATCCCCAGATATACGTGTGGTGACGTCACCCGTTGATACTGTGTCAAAGAATGTGATATCTTGACGAAGAACTGCAGAATAATATAATGTTCTAAGTCTCTTTTTAAGAAAAAAAAATTTTACATTAGAACAAAATGCAGCAATTAAATTTGATGATAAAGGTGAATAACTTTTTTATAATACTAACATTTGCCTGACGTTCACCAGCTATCATCCATAAACACATTTGCAAGTATCCAGCAATAAAAACCGCTACACCCAATTCTATAAGGTGAAAAGCATCATCCCTAACACTATTATCTAATTGTTGTACTGCAGCATCTCTACATGCTGGGAAGCAAGTATTATGTTGAAATGCAAAGACATAAAAAGTATTTATAAAGTCGGAAAAGAAAATTGTCATGATAGGTATAGCAGCACCTAAAGCCTGCATAAAATAATAGCACAGTTAAATATATATATATAATAATAATGAATTAAAAAAAAAAATTGTAATCACCAAAGATGCGATAGATCCAATCAACATATAAATTACATCAAGAGGAGTAGCAAATCTAAATAGTTTAAAGAAAGGAACTGTGGCAGCATTATCTTTTTGTTTTTGTTTCTTTTGATTTAATTTTTTTTCTTTTTTTAAATCATCATCGTTATCGATTATATTTGTCAATTTTTCATCAAAATCTTTTTGCGGTGGTAATGCATCGACTGCAGAAAAGTCAATTTCTTCTTCTTTGACATCAGGCACGTCTTGTAGTGGTAATGCATCGATTACAGGAGTGAGATCTTGTGAATTTGAAGACATATTTGACTTAATATTATGATATTGAAAACCTTAAATATTGATTTTTTTTTTTTTTTTTATTCTTACGTATATTAATAACGTATATTAATAATTTTATACGTTATTATTATTATTATTATTATTATTATCGTAGACAAATCTTTTTTTTATTATTTTATATTATTAATATTATTTTTATTTTGGATTTTTCGGATCAACAATATTATCGACGTTCTTAAAAAATACGTTGATCTAACCACAATATTAATTAGAATATATAACCCGAGAAATCAAAACTTTAAATAAAAACTTTCCGATGATACAATAATAGAGCAAGGAAAGTTCTTGTTTCTCGAAGTTAAAAAAAAAAAAAAAAAAATTCAATTCAATTTAATCGAACTTTATTTAATTTTTTTGCATTCGTGCGTAACTATAAATGTTCTGATTCATTTCACAATTTAGGTCGATTCCGAATTGACCTAGGTCATTTTTAAATTTTGAACAACGTAGGTTATTTCTTAATCGGTGAAATGTAGACCAGCTTTTAAAAATTGTATGACCAATAAAATATTAATTATATCGTAAAGCATTCATATAAATTTTACATATAAAATTAAAAAAAAAAAATAAATAAAAAAAATTTGCATAAATTATAGCAATCTATAAAAAAAAAAGCATAATGACAGCATATAAAAAATTCGAATAACTAAAAAATTATTGCTATATAAATTTAAAAAGAATCAACGATTTCTACATTCACCACGCAAAATACACCTACATTGTTGTGTACATAATGAGTTACTCTTTCGGCAGGAACAATTAGGGTTCCTAGGTTCAGTTCAGTTCAGGTTCAGGTTCAATGAACCTGAACCGAAACCTGAACATGAGCCACAAATTTTGCAGATCATTTAACCCGAACCTGAACTGAACTTTGAATTTATGAACCTGAACTGAACCTGAGCTTAAAGTTTTGGTTCAGTTCAGGTTCAGCTCAAGGTTCATGAACATGTTCAGGTTCAGTAGTGGTTCAGTGATAAAAATTTTTTTATTGTCTTCAGAATTTTCAAATTTGGAGTTTTTTAAAGAAATCTTTTTCCTTTACTATGCAAACTTACTGTATTTTCAATTTCCAAGAAATGTTGTAGAGGAGTGTCTTGCGATCAGAATGATAGTTAAATGTTAAAATCGGCCCAGTAGATCGCAAGATATAAGTATTTTGGTTTTCGCGACTATATATTTTCTTTATATTAATAAAGAAACAAATAGCCATTAAGACAAAAATACTTATATCTTGCGATCCACTGGGCCGATTTTAATGATTTAACCGCCATTTTAATCACATGACTCTCCTCTGCAACTTTTATTAGAAGTTAAAGAAATTTACATAGTAAAAATTTCAAATCGATAACATTTTGCATAATTTTATTAATAAAATTATGAAAAATATTATGATCCTCAAAATTTTACTAATTATTTGTATCTTTATTCTCTAAGTAAACGTGTTCTACACATAAAAATGCACCATATTTGCATATGTTTACTTTATAATTTTAAATTTTAAGGAAAAATTCTTAATTTTGGAAATTTTTATCAAAAATACAAAATTAAGCATGTTTTTTAAAATTTTACAAATATAAAGTAAATGCATGCCAATATGATGTATTTTTATGCGTAGAACAAGTTTACTTAGAGCATAAATATATAATTAATTAGTAAAATATTGAGGATCATATAATTTTTTATAATTTTACTAATAAAAGTATGAAAAATATTATGATCTTTAAAATTTTATCAATTAATTATAAATCTATGCTCTAAGTAAACTTGTTCTATGCATAAAAATACATTATATCAGCATGCATTTACTTTATATTTGTAAAATTTTAAAAAAACATACTTAATTTTAAGTTTTTGATCAAAATTTCTAAAATTAAAAATATTTTTTTTAAAATTTAAAATTATAAAGTAAACATATGCAAATATAGTATATTGAGATATTTTTGATTAAAATACCTATCACTATTATATGAAAACTGCATTAAAATTTTAACTTAGATCAAAGATATCATGATAACCACTTAATCAAATTCTATGATCTGTAAAATTTGAACAAAAAATTTATATCAAATTGATCAGGTAGTTGCAAAATATCTTTAGTTAAAGTTTGAGAACTTTTAAAATATTTAATATAGAAGCTGCCAAAATTTTTAACATGACTTTGATTGAAAATATTCTAGCAACCACTCAACCAAATTCGATAAATTTGAATAATTAGATATTTTTAATTATGTCTGAAGAATTTTAAAGTATATATAAAATAAAAATTGTATTAAAAATGATTTATTTATTTAAATAATAAACAATAACCTGACCCTAATCATAATTTATATATTTTAGTTTTAATTCTAATCTAACTCTAGACTTAATATATTCTATTTTTAAATTCTGTTTTAAACTTTAATATACTTTAAACCCTACTTTAGCCAATAAAAAACTCAATAAAATACAAGGCCCAACAAAATGCAAGATTACAAAATACAAGACCCAACAAAATACAGCACCTAACAAAGTAAAATTTAATAGCACAAGACACAATAAAGCAAGATCCAATAAAGCAAAATCTGATAAAGTTAGACTAACAAAGATCTAATAAAGCAAGATCTAATAAAAAAAAAACAAAGAAGTAAAAACCAACAATGATCAATAAAGCAAGATCCAACAAAGCAAAACTTAACAAAGCCAAACTGATAAAGCAAGATCTAACAAAATTAAACCAAACAAAGCAAGATCCAACAAAACAAGACCCAATAAAATCAACTTGACAAAGCAAGATCCAATAAAGTAAAGCCCAAAGAAGACTCAGTAAAGCAAAACAGTATTAGCTTTATTTACAGAAAAAAAAAACTACAGTATATAAAAAAGTATATACTATAGTTTCAATTCTAGATTCTGAATTTAATAGAAAAAAAAAGAAGAAAGTATTAGTTTACTACAAAAAAATCTTAAAAAAACACTATATATTCTAGTTTACAAATTTTAAAAAAATAAATATTAGCATATAGTATCAGACATATTAATTATCAAAAGTATGCAATTATCAAAAAAGATATTATTATTAATTTTGTCTAATCAATACATTCAGGTTCATGAACATGTTTAGATTCATGAATATATTCAGGTTTATAAACATGTTTAGGTTTATGAACATATTCAGATTCATAAACATATTCAGATTTATAAATATGTCTAGGTTCATAAACATGTTTAAGTTTATAAACATATTCAAATATTAATAGAACTTGGCAAATTTGGCACATATAGCTAATCAAAATTACAAATCTTTGTTTATACAAATTAGCAAGAATGCTATGACCTGGCTTTAAATCTATACAACCTTATGTTGATATATAGCAATAGATTTTTTTACATTATTTTTACATTGTTTTTTTCACTATAATACTTGATTTTTTTTTATTATCAGTACTAATTTATTTTATTTTATTTTTCTGTTTTTATTGTCTATTGTTTTTTTCTTTCTGGTATTGCTATTTGTTAGTATTATCAATTTCTTTTTTTTTAGTATTAAAGATGACCTTTTTGGCCATAGCTTTCTATTAGAAGTTAAGTTTTAGTTATAACAATGGTACAACTAGCTACATGTACAACTTTTTGGTTATCCATTTAAGTAGTCTACCTATTTTGGGTTCTACACTAGCCACTATATCTGCAATCTAACTAGGGGATTACCTATTTAAACTCTCTAGTTTTTACAAACAAAGGTACAACTAGCTACATGTGCAACTTTTGGTTACCTATTTAAGTAGTCCACCTTAGGTTCTATACTAGCTGCTATACCTGCAGACTGACTAGGTGGTTACCTATTTAAACCCTCTGATCATAATCTAATTCTACTTGGTGAGATCTTTTAACTTAGTTACCCGAATTATGTTTGTGCCTTAGGACTTACCAACTTGGTCTATCCTTGAAATAAACCTACCAAAGCCTTTCATATCTCATTTTGGCTAACCCGGTACCGCAGTTGTTGAGACTTTCACTTGCAGTTGAGATTATTCTTATTTAACTGCTACACCTTTATAAGGTTTACTTCAACTCTGGCACCTCTATTCGAACTTCCCTTTTTTTTAAATTTTTAACCAGTCTCTCCCTTACATCCAGCTAGCAACCTGGAAAAGTTGGTCTCTTCAGGCATTAGGTGCCCTATGGGTATCCTCCCCTTGGTACACACTTCTGGAGCACATATTCTTTTTCTCCAGTTTTGGCAACTCAGTGGTTCAGCTGGTGTGTCTTCTCACTTAAGGACCTGGTTACTTAGTTCTCTGGTCTCAGTCTCCAGTTCCAAGTTCAGTTTTCTTGTAGCATGATTAAAAGTTTTTATTACTTTCTCACTTGAGACTTCCCAAATAGGTTTCAATCATCACAGTTTCTTGGCCTTTTATGTGCCAAAGCTCCTATATAAACATGGTATTACCAAGATTACAGGTTCTGAAACCCAACTGATTGATCATAATCATCACCATATCACAGGCTTATTTTTTAAAAACATCATCTATGAGATTCAAACTTTGAATCTGATGATAACTAGATCACTTCACTAAGCTACCACACCCTAGTATTATCAATTTCTAGTACTATTCTTTGTCTGTTATCACTAATTTTTAGTATTATCATATCATTTTTGCTAGTATCTGATATATAGCTACTAATAATATCATTTTGGTTCTTTGCTTATAATTCATATATATTTTTACTTCATTTTGTTGATTTCTAAATACCATGGTTAAGTTGGCTAGTGTTGTAATTTTGGTGTTATTGTTATATTTCTTCACATTTACTAATACTTTTATTGTTGGTATTGACATTTTGAACTTATTTACTTCCATATATTTTGGTTTTTTGTTTGTAATTTGTATATACTTTTACTTTTTTTTGTTGATTTCTAGATACCATAGTTATATTGGCTAGTAATTCTTTTTTTTTAGTATTAAAGATGACCTTTTTGGCCATAGCTTTCTATTAGAAGTTAAGTTTTAGTTATAACAATG
>CAJVPU010000915.1:0-14794 GCA_910591775.1 Dentiscutata heterogama | reverse complement strand
AGTAATCAGAATCAAGTCATTAAAAAACTAAAAAATAAGCAAAAAAAAGAACCCGCACCTATTTACAAGTATCTTGAGGTACTTGATGATGGCACCTGTATTTGCAAAGTTTGTGATAAGAAAAAAGGTAAATGGGGTCCATTGATATCGTTATCAACAATAACACGCCATTTTGAATCAAAACATCAAAATACCTTTAGAGAATTTCAAAAATCTATAAAACCCGTTCGTCCTTCTCCATATTCAATTGTTGACAAGCATCGTGTAGAACTATTAGACCATAGTTTATTGGAATTTCTTGTAATTAGACAACAATCCTTTTCTCTCTTGGAAGAGAATTGTTTCGTTAAATTTGTTTCTGCCCTTGATTCACATTTCAAAATACCCTGTTGTCAAACCATTTCTGAAGATGTCAAAAAACAATTCGATTTATATAAGGTGAAAATAAAAGATATTATAAAAAATAATAAAAGTAAATTAGCCCTTGCCCTAGACGTATGGACTACATGTACTCAGCAGTCTTTCCTCGGAGTTACCGCCCACTGGGTCGATGTAGAATGGACAATTCATACTATTCTCCTTGACTTTATCCCTTTACATGATGCACATACTGGTGACTACCTTGGTGAAAAGATCCTTGAACTTGTAGAAGACTTTGAGATCAAGGAAAAGATAATCAGGTTTACGGGTGTTAATGCATCTAATAATCAAACTTGTTTGCATTACTTTTAGCAAAACATGAACCCTAAGCTTATATATGTATGCTGCGTAGCACATGTTCTAAATCTTGTCGTGAAAGAAGGTCAAAAATTTTATTTAAACCAGGTAAAAAAAATGCGTCATTTCTGTAATAAAATTAGGAACTCCCCATTACTCCTAGAAAAAATCAAAAGGATATCTGCCATTTTAAACCGTTCTTTTCTTTATCCCAAGCTTGATGTCGATACAAGGTAGAATTCTATATATCTCATGCTTGAACGATTTGTTGAAATTAAAAATGTAATTGATGGTCTTGTCCAATCATAACCCAGTTTAAAAAATGAATACTAGAACAAACTGACTAGGAGATAATTAAAGAAATGTTAAATTTTTTTCAACCATTTTATAAGGCAACGTTAATCCTTTCAAATACTACATTGCCTTCCTATGGGTCTCTATGGGTAATCGTTCAAGGCCTTTTTGCACACCTTGATTATTATATATTGAATAATATTATATATCGTGAAATGGCAAAAAAAATGAAAATAAAATTAGAAAATTATTGGCCTTATCTTTCAGCATCTTCCATGATTTCTGCACTTCTTGATCCATCAACTAAATTCAAAACCCTTGACAATGAGGAACGCCAGTTAGCTATAGACAAGTTGGATATTTTATATTCAACATGTGTTAATAAGGTGGTTATATTACCTAAACAAGGAAGTTTGTTAGACAGTTTTCGTGAATTAATTAAAATAAGTAAAAATGAAAATGAAATAAAGGATTTAATGAAAGATTTAACAAAAAAATTAGCCACCTATCTCGTATTACCTTTTGAGCCAGATATAAACCTACTGATATGGTGGAAGGATAATTCTTCTTATTTTCTGACTGTAGCTTCTATCGCAGTGGATCACTATGCACTTCAAGTTACAAGCATTCCATGCAAATATGCTTTTTCTGTCATGAAATATACGATTAATCTTACATGAAATCGTCTTCTTGAACAAATGACTCGAGCTTCGTTGTGTTTAAAAAATTAGATGGAAGCAAAATTTTAAAATAGACGAATATAAAATAATTATATATATATTTAGAATTTATTAAATTACACCAGTGTATGTATAATTATAAGATAAAATATGTTAGGGTTAGAGGTAGTTTTGTTAGCAAAATTTTGTTATTATATATACCCTGTATACAAATAGATAAAATATATACTTGTCGTTATCATATATATGATCCTATGACTTGCATGTGATTATTACTATGAGATTAATAGGACTTGGTCCCAAGTTTAACTCAGGACCGAGTCTAGATTAAAACTCGACTCATGGAGTTAGACCGGACTAGACCAGACTTTTAACATCCCTACATATACCTTAGCAAAAAAATGTCTGTCTGTCCGTCTGTCTGGTCATATATAGTGATCTGCATATACTACCATACATGGCTTGCACATCGATCTACATGTCTGGATCAAACATTGCTGGGATTTTCCACATAAGAATTTATCCAAATAAGTTATACAAGTAGTATGTTTGGATATTCGGTAGATATTTGTTCTATTGTTACGATTGATTGTGTCTGCAAATCATATCTTTCTCCATTTTTCAGATTTCTTAGTTTTAATCGTTTCTTGGTGGAATCTCTTAGGTCATGTTCTATTGAACATACAAATTCTTGGTTTTTAAGCAATTCTAATAATCTGTAGTCGCTGATTTTCTTTAGTGTAGGATTTCCTTTAAGTTTCTTTGATATAACTATTCGATCTTATGGTTTAAATAGCTCTAGATATTTATAACTATAGTGTGCATTTAGTATTTTGTTAATATGGTTGATTTTGCTTTGTATCTGGTTTTTCCTGTATTTTAATAATTTCTTGTATTTTTCAAATTGAAGTATTTCTTTGCGTGTTGTAGTTTCTACTTGTTTTGAGTGCACTAAATATTCTTGGTATGTCATTGCTGGTATATGTTCTCTAATTTCTTCTTTGTTTACCAGGCTTTCTATGTCTTCAAAGCAGTATTTTGCTTAATCATTGTTAGTATATGCTTGTTCTAAGTCACTGTAGTCTTCACAGTTTTTGTAGTATTTGTGTATTTCATTAAAAATGTAATCTAATAGTTGTTTGATCATTGGTATTAATAGTAACTGTATTACTTTATCATAAGTATACTATTTCCATTCTGATGCATTTTCTGGTTTGGTTTGGTTCAGTTTTGTTCAGCTATTTACTGGGTAAATAAACACTGTTTGTCGTATTTTGTGAGTTGCTTTGTCTGGTGGGCAGTATTTTTCTGCTACCCATTCTTGTGAGCTTATTTTAAACTCAGTTCATACTTTGATTAATTGCGATTTTTCTAGTAGTATATTTGATTTTTCTAAATCTTCTCGTATTGCTATGACTTCTTCAAATTTACATGGTCTTGCTAATTCGTCTATTTCACCTTTTCCTCCTATTCCTTGATAGTTTCTATAAAATACTTTTAAAGGGTTATTTCTTTGTGATAATGCTATTTGATATCCTTTTGCTGGGTGGTATCTAAATAGTGCTGTTTGGACTATGTATCAGATTGGTAGGTTGAGGTGATTAATTAGTGATTGTGTTATGAATTCTAAGTTTCTGTACATAAAACAGGTGTCATAGTATGTTTCTTGATTTCTATTGATTATTTCTCTATAATCTATTATATTATTGAAGTTATTGCAAGTGATGCATTTCCAAAGTATTCCATACTCTAGATCTTTAATCATTGGTAATTGTTTCATTTTTGTTTAGTTGTTTAATAGTATATTCTATTAATTCAATATTTTCAAGTTCCTTTTTGGATTGTTCTATTTCTTTTTGTAAGGTTTTAGATTTCTTTAGTTTATATGCTGCAGTTTTTACATGTCTTCTATAATTTCGATCAATCTGGTTGCATTAATAACAATGTTGCAATTCTATTATACTATTAGTCTTCTTGATTTTCTTTTCAAAGTGCTCTTTGTAAGATATCTCTTGTACTTTGGGCAATGTTTCTTTTTATTGTTCAGTTCTGAAATTGGTTTTGAAGGTGTGTAATTTTGGTAGTATTTTAATCTGCACTCTTGACAGAATTTAAGTTTCTGTAGTCTTTGACAAATATTTCTAAAGGTTTTTCTTTTGAACAGATAATGCAACTAATTAAATAGTTGTAGGAAAATGTTCTTTTGTTGTTTATAATTTCTACAGATCTTCATTGTTTCTGTTGTTCGAGTCTAAGTTTGCATCTGTTACAGGTTTTACTTGTTTCTCTTGATTTATTAGGAATTGTATACATTCCTTTGGGTGTTCTGCACTTGGTACACTTCTTGATATTCTTGTTGTGATGCTTCATATATTTCTTTATTTATCTGGTTAATGATAGCTTGTCGTGTATTTGTTATTTGTAGGTTTGTTTGGTATCATTCAGAATTGTGTCCTGAGTTTGCACTTTGAGTTTTGCACTTTTTGCAGGTTTGGTATAGTATTCCTGTTCATTTTTCTTCAAATTCTTCTTTTAATCTAGTGATTCTGCACCTTGAGCACTTTTTTGTTGAAGGTTGGTTTTCAATATTTTCTTTTTGATTATTTCTTTGTATTTGATATTCTTTTTGATATTCTGGTTTTTGAGCTCTTTTGTTTCAACAGTATATACAGGTTTTATTTACTCAATTTTTCTTTTTAAATTCTTCAGAGTAGTTTCTATATTTTTGGCAAGTCAAGCAGTATTGATACTATAACTCTGGTCCTGTTATTATTAGGTTATGGAATATAAAATTATATTCCTGTTGTTAGTTTATTTGTTTCTTTATAGTCTATCAATAATAACTCTTTTACTGCTTTGATTCATTCTTTATACACTTCTGTATTATCTTTACTAAATTGTTCAAATCTTATAATTCTTTTCTGCAAATTTCAGGAATTGAGTATTTATATTCTTGTAGATATTGTGGCGATTTTAATTCTTTTGCAAGTGCTTCTTTTTCTTCTACTAGGTCTTCAAAAATCAGTCTATAAAGGCTTGTAGCTGTTCCTAATATCTATAGTATAAATATTTCTTGATAATATTCTTTTATTAATTCAATAGCTTTCTTTTTGATAGTGTTTGACTATCTCTTCACTTATATCATTTAGCTTTTTGTCTTAGTTCTGCAACTTTCACCACTTTATAGTAGAGTTACCATTTTTATTTTGATATATTGTTCTAAATAATAGATATAGGAGAATAAGTTTGTATCTTTCTTTTCTATCACTTTTTGTATTGTCATTAGGATTTTTTTATAAGTTTTTTTTCAATCCCATTTAATATTTTCTTGCTAGTTTAATTAATTCTCTAATTTTGCTTAATCCGTTTTTATAGATTTCTTTAATATGTTTGATATTTTCTTTTAATTGTTCTTCAATATGTTTCCACTGTTCTAGTTTTTCTGAATTTGGGTGTTTAATTAATTCTTCAAAATATTGCTTTTGTATATATCTTAATTTTTTTTTAAGTTTCTTTTTATACTTATTTTTCATTTATAATATACTAAATTATTTCCAAGTATATATGAAAATTTGTGCCAAATTTGAGCTTCTGCTTTATCAAGTGTCTAATTAAAAGTGTTGAACAAAGTAATAATATAGAAATCTTTGTTTTTTAATATTGCTTTTGTTTCTGATATTTTCTTTAAGCTTTTGTTGCTGTTAAGAGTTTCTTGGTATATCAATATTTGGTTTGGTTTGTCTCTAGTTAGATTTACTATTAAATATTCTATCTCTGTAATCTCTTCTTGCAGTTCTAAATATGGATGTATTTCTTTGTCGAATGATACAAAGATATTTTTTTGTAATATATTAGAAATTCTGATAAAGTGCTCTGATTTGGTTGATATTATCCTTACTATGAATTTTCCAAATGGTTTAGCAGATAATTGAAGTAGTTTTACTTTTATTGTTAACTGGTGTTTTATTATCAATAGCAAAGTTGTTTCTGGTGATACTATAATATTATTATTGAACAGTTTTTTAATTCTTTAGTCTAGATGTCATAATTGTTAGAATTGTTTAAAACTTGTTGAATAATAGTTGATTATAACTGGTACGTCAGTATATGCTATTATTTCTTCATCTCCTTTTGGTGCTATGGGAGTTGTTGTAGTGTTTCTAATTATAATTCTTTAGTTAGTGTTCTTTCTGGTGTAATTATGTTTTTGTATACTTTTTCTATTTGAGTAGTTTGGTTTTGATATTCTTGTTCCTTGTCAGTTGATAAATAACTCATTGACGGTTTCTAGTCCAAGGGTTAAAGTATAAGCTTGTAAAGCTTTTAAGTATATTTCAATATTTTGAATATTGAATGCTAGTTTTTGGAATGCTTTCTTGGTATTAAAATCTTTTTCTTTCCTTGAAGATAAATCTTGTATTTATTTGGCAGTTTTCAAGAAGTTATCAATTATTTGAATGTGTTTTAATAGTTTGATATATATTATAATTCTTTCTTTAATAGTCATTAATTGATATATTGTTGTTTTAATATATCTTCGTAATATATACCTTCTAGTAATTGTTTTACTGTTGGTTCAAAGTTCTGATATTCTCTATATTGTCCTAGTTGGGCTCTTGGTTCTAATTATTTTACTACTTCTGATAATGATTTAAAATACCATTTTTGAAAATATTTACGATCTGATTCTTCTTCTAATAGCTTGTATTTATACCATTCTCCTGGGTCTAATTGTATTTCTTTTAATTTAATATATTCTTTGTTGATTATTCTTTCTTGTTTGATCTAATTAAAACAATTTTTGGATTCAAATGTGTTTTCTATTTTTAATTTTTTATGATTTTCTTGTTGAAACTTTTCTCAAAGTTGTTTTAACATATTAGTTTTCTATAATTGTAATAAATCATAAGTTCTTTTTTCTGTTTCTTTAAAAGTGAAAACTGTTTGATATTGCAGTACTAGACAATATTTAGGTCAATTCTTTATTGGTATTTATTTATTTATTAGAATATAATTGTGGGTTAGATCTTTACACTTTAGTTTTATTCAGGATTTCAAATCCATTAAAAGCTTTTGCTTCTTGGTCTATTTTTGCTTGGGTTAACAAAGTATTCTGTTGCTTTTTCAAGTACTTTTAATTCTTGTTCTTCATCTAGTACTACAGATACTCCTTCATTTTGTAATATATCTTTAACAATAAAGGTAATATAGTATAATACTATTTTTAAGCTGTTTGGTATTAATTCCAAATCATTTACAAATCTTTCTCGTAACTGTATATATTTTTCCTGTTTTTCAGTAGTGTTATGTTTAAAAGTTGGATTAAGTAGTAGGTAAATTATTGCTATTGCAAATTATAAGGTTTATAAAGTAGTTCCTAGTCTTAAATTGTTTGTGGGATTAGTTTTTGCAATTAAGTTTGCTAAGGTTCTTTTAATTTCTTGTTGAATTTCTTCAAAACTTCTTTAGTCAAGAATTTCTTTATAAGGATTTATAGTTCTTAAAAGTATATTTCTTAAAATCGGTTTATGATTCCAGAAGAATCTAAAAGGTAAATAGTCTTTGTTTATTACTCTGGTAATTTGTTCAGGATAATTGTCTTGTTGTGGAAAATCATCAATTAATTCTTCAGTTTTGCTTTGAAAATTATAAATTTCTTGTAAATTTTGTTGGAAAATTTGGGAGAAATTTATTCTTATTGTTTACTTTTTCGAGATTATACGAAGTCTCTTAGTTTCTATTTTGTTGAAGTAGAATTATTTCATCGAATAATGCTTCTAAAGCTTGAATTTCAATTTCTAAATTTGATGTTAAGTCAAAAAAAATAGTTCTTTCTATTAATAAGTCTAGGGTTTGCAATAATGCTAATATTGTTATGTCAAACATTGTTCTTCTTACTCTAACTAGGTTTTCTATTAAGGTATTTAATATATGAATTTGGTAAATATTTCTTCTAATGTTTTTAAATACTTCAATAGCAGTATTTTGTCTGACTTAGATAAGTTGTGTGTTGGTTAGAATTTGATGAAATTCTTGTTGTGATACTGTTCTGGTTATTCTCCCATCTCTAATCTTTTTAAATTGTATTCTTAGATGGTTGTATATCAGAATCCTGACACACAAAATCCCGACACACAAAATCCCGGCAACAAAATCCCAATACACAAAATCCTGACAAATGAAATTCCTAATTTTAATATTTTTAGGATTTTAATTTGTCGGGATTTTGTGTATCGGGATTTTGTTGCCGGGATTTTGTGTATCAGGATTTTGTGTGTCGGGATTCTGATATACAACCTTCTTAGATTATTAAAATATTCTCTTGTTCTTTGTAATGGTTTTTGAATATTTTCCATCAAATTATTCTTTATCTTCAGAGTAAATATATTTTCTATGCAATTCATTTTCTGCTTGGTTTAGTGCTTTGATTGCTTGTGTCAGAGTTGTTCTTTTGTTTTCAATATCTGCTAAGATTGTTTTTATTATCTTAGTATAGCACTTTAAATCTTCCAATTGTTCTTCTATTGTGTTTATTCTTTCTAGTATTCAGTATACAACAAATGATTCATTTCCTGTTAAATCAATTATTATTGCAACTCATTTTGCTTTAATTATTTCTTCTTTTATTCTTTGAGGAATAGTTTGTGGTTCTTGCAAAGTAATATTATTCATATACTATAATTGTTGATATAATTTATTGCTGTCTATAATCTATTTCTTCTTTGATCTATATTATAGTAATAGTCTAATCCTTGATATATACAATGGTTACAATTTGTGTTTCCAGTAGTTGTTTCACAATGTCACTTGGATAATTGGCAGTTGGTACAAGCATGATGTTTTGGTTTCCATGTCTTCACAAATTTAAATCTATAAAATTAGTTTATTCACTTTCTAAGTATTTGTCTATTGTTGATAATTGGCTTGTGTATATATTTGGTATTTGTAAATAATCTGATATTACAGTTGCTTCTCTATACATGTTTTTTAATTGTTTCTGACAATTAATAATCTTTGTTTGTACTTTATACAAGTCATGTTTGGTAAAATGTCATTCACATATTATCTCTTCATTTTTACAGACTTTACATGATATTTTATGATCACAGGTTTGGTTTAATTGTTTACACTTTTTACACACAGTGTATTTTTTTATAGTTTTATAGGTTGGTGTTGTTTTATAACTTTTAGAAGATATTGTTTGGTACTTTAGCATGTTCAAGACTTGGTCAATTTCTCTGCATTTTTATAACTATTCTTTATCTTTCTCATTTATACTTTTATAGTTTGTTTGTGCCAGGCAAGACTTAAAAATATTTATATTGATATGATTGATGAAATAATTTCAAGATAAATAAATACATAATAAGAATTTAACTAATTTTAATAATACAAGATTTTAAATATTGTTCATTTGATAAACTATTTATAGATAAATTAATGTTTTTGTTATTCCATCATGTTGTTTAATTCTTTAAATTGTTCAAATTTATTTTTAATTGGTAAGTCATCAATCGAGTTTCTAGAAAGTTCATTCAATTGGCTTACTCATGTTAATGCCCTTTCAAATCTGGGATGTTGAAGTTGTAAACTATAGAATACATTGAATCTAAAGAGTGTTGCAATTTTATAGTCTTGATTATAATATATGAATTTTAATGCTTGTTTAGTTATTATAACTTCTTCAAGGTCTGCAATTTTTCTTTTTAATATTGCATTTTCTCTTTTGAGTTGGTCATTTTTTTCTTGCAACACTCTAATTTCTTCATGGCTTTCTTGAATTCGAATGCTATTTCATTAGATTCCTTGTTGATTTAAAATTGTTAATAGCATGCAGCCTGTTGTGCCTCTTTCTTTGGATATTTGTTTGAATAAAATTAGTGAAATAAGTATTTCCACCTTCATTGAAGGTTCTGTTTAATAGTTCATCATCATTAAGATCTGCTCCTAATACTGGTGAATAGTGGTTAAATTGATCTCCAGTTCTGTTTGTGTGTAGGATTCTTAGTTGTTCTTGTCTTTTAGAATCTTTCCATTAGTTATGTGATGTTTCTTTAAGAAATTAGAACATTAGAAATATCTTGAATTCATTCATTGTCTGATTTTTATAAATTTCTCTAGTCATGTTTTCTAGTTCTCTTTGAACTCTTGTTATGTCACAGTGTCTGTAACTATAATAAAGTTCATATGCTACTTTTTCTTCTGTATTACAAAAAAAATTATATTCATAATCATACACCATATGTCTTTTCTAGTTTCTTTTAAACATATAGTATATTTCTTCTTATTCCCTTGTCCTAACTCTGTTTCTAGGTACTTAATAGATCTTTGGTTTAAAATTAGGAGGTGTTCAATATATTCTTGGTAACATCATTTACAGACAATTTTATCTAAAAGGAATTCATTTTGATAGTCGTAAGGGTTGACATAATTTCCTTTTAGTAAAAAGAATAAGTTCCTTGTAATAATTTGGAAACAGACTTCATTGCAACAGTGATAAATATTGGGTTTAATTTTTCTGACAAAATTTGCATCACATCTACATTTTACTCTTTTATTGTTTTTTAATAGTTGCTTTGAGATTTTTCTTGCTCGAGTGTTGAAATATTCTTCATTTTGATTGGCATCCCTGGAGGATCCTTGTCTTTCATTATTTTTTGTTTTTGTTTTTAAGATAACTCTTTCTCTATTAATTGAAATAACCATTTTGCAATCTCTTGCTTGGTGATTTTGTTTATGGCATTTTCAAAATTTATTCTTTGGGCAGTTCCTGTTTGAGTGACCTTGTTCTTTGCAAATTCTGCAAATAAATTTTACTGAGAGTCCTGGTTTTGTTTTGAGAGGTTTTAAATCTTTTACTATAAATCGTTTTGGAGAGAGGATAGTTTTGTCTCTGCAGAATTTATTTTGACAGTTATGGTTTCCATTGGTTAATACTTCATAATCATCACATCTTTTGGTAATATTTTCTTTCCAATTACCTTTTTTGATAAAATTTTTGTATCTTTGTTTAGCATTTTCAAGATTGTGTTGCCTCTTTTGTTCTTTTCTTTTAGAAAGACATTCTTCTTTATGAACTTGGATATTTACAATGATGATTCTTGTGCACTGGGCACATTAGTTTTGCAGTTCTTCTTCCACTTCAAAATAAAATAAATTACTCTTTTCTCTTTTGAATATAACTGGTTTAGTGGTATTAGTGATATTCATTCTTCTGAATTCTTGGTTGGTGACTTTAATAGCTTCTTCGATTGTCTTAACTGTCTAGACAAATTTTCTAGCTTCTTCTTCTCTTGTTTGTTGAACTCAGGTCTTGTATCTTTCTTCAATATAGTTGTTCCATTTTTTGGAGTTGACTTCTTTTTGGCATTTTTCACAGTAGTTGCTATTTTTGTAACTTGCAAGGTAAAAGTATTCATATTGAGACATTGTTTCAAAGTATAATTTCAGGGTGTAGCTAGGTTTATCTGATATGTTTTGGATAATCTTATTCATAGTTTAGAGGTTTCTTTTATAGATATTTCTTATCTTGGATCTTCATTAAAGATTCAATGAAGTCATCTCTTTTTTGTCATCTGAGTAATTTGTATTACTGATTGATTATAGATCATCTATATAATTGGTATCGTGTACCCGGAAGAGCTAGATAAAAACAGCCCTCTAACGTCTAATCTGAGTGTTGCTAGCTCTTGCGGAACCGTGCGAGCCGGGTATACGGTGAACGCTGTAGAAGACACTTCTCTTGTGGAATCATTTCCAACATCATTAGCCTCCTATGATCCACACACAATATCCCCAACAAACAACACAGCCCAACTTATATCAACGACTACCTCCGATGATGAAGACGAACAACTATTCATTTCCTCAATCCTAAACCGCCAACTAGAACCTGATCTACCTCGCCTTGAAACAATAACACAAATAACTGAAAATCTTGGAACTATTGATCCTACTACATGCTATAACAAATTTCTCTTCCACTACAAATTACCTCCACTAGAACACCCACAAACAATCTTCACTTTTCTTAAATACCTACGAGATGAATTTCCCCTCTATTACTCACCCTCCTACATTAGAATCTCTATCCTAAACAAGAAAGATACTAACGACTATTATGAAGAAGCACATATTTACCTCCCTAATGAACCATACCCACTCCCAAACCACTTTACCCCACCTTTTCAAGATTTACTACGTTGGTTTCGCTATACTCCTCTAAAAACTTCCTCACCCTCACCCTATGATTCAACCCACCATCCTCTTAATCTTTCTATTTGTACTCACAATATTCGTGGTTTTAACCAAAAGTCAAAACAACAAGTTTGGGAAGACTATTGCCTAGCTAACAACCTAGACATTATTAGCCTGACCGAAACTAAACTTGCTTATAGCTCATTTTATTCCAAACCACTGGCAACCCCCTCTTATACTTACTTTTGGTCATGTACGGACAGCTCCAAAGCCGGCACCGCTATTATGATCCGTAAACATCTTACTCCTCATATTCACAAAATTACTACCCATTCTGGATATGCCATATTCATAGATCTTTTCTTTAAACATGACTTTAAATTCCGTATTATTTCCACCTACCTTCCCAGCAACGATTCAACTACCAGACTACACACTCAAAACCTTATCATCCAATGGATCCAGCAGGCGATTTCTTCTAACCTGCTTCCTATTGTTCTTGGTGACTTTAATGCCACTTCTAACTCTACACTCTCCTCTTCTAACAAATTTAAACTTCTTCAATTTCTCACCTATAACAATATGTATAATCTTGCTTCTCATACTTCATCATCCTTACCCACCTGGCAAAGCTCTAGATATAGCAGTGAAATTGACTTTATCTGGAGCTACCATACTACTCTTACATACCTAACTTCTTTCGAAACTGACGATACTAATACCAGTTCCTTAAGTGATCACAAAATCCTTATCTCCCGCTGGTCCTTCCCCTATGCCCTACAAGGCCAACGCAGATATAAAACCCGTACTCGTCGCAGAGTCTTTAACTATAAAGTTATGGACTCTGCAAAATGGGAAGATTTTTCTAATCAAGTTCATAACAACCTTCTATCAAATTCTACTCCCCTCTCTTCACATACTGATGAATCTATTGAAACCACTTGGCACAAAATTCAAACTAGTATCATCTCTGCAGCCTTACAACATATTCCTAACAAAAGATTTACTGTTCGCAATTTTCAACATATATTTTCTTGCAGAGCCTCGCTATTACACTCCAGTCTTAAAAAACTTGGCAACATTATTAGACAAATTAAACATTCACTCAAAAACAACCTACCTATTCCCTTACATCTTAACTCCACTACTTCTCTACTTAACAATTCTCTTAACCTTCAAATACCCCTTATTCCTGCTAATCATAGCCTACTTTCTTCTTGGATATCTTCTGCTAATGAGGAATGGAAAAATATTTATCATGCCCGGAACATTGAAAACATTAAAGAAATTAGACAACACATCAATGATTCTATCAATAAACGATGCACCAAACTTCAAACCCATCCTACCTCAATGATCAATAGCATCCTCAACCGGCACAAAGACCCAGTCAAATTTAATAATATTAAACTTAATAATGACATTATTACTGACCCTACAATTATTAAGTCACATATTCAACAACACTTCGATAACTGGACTGCTCACCGTGACATCAATTATGATATTTTCCAGTCTGACTGGCAATCCGAATATAACCCAAAACCAAACATTAACCCCAACTGGTACTCAAGTATCTTGGCTAATTTCACTCAAGAAGAAATTATCTCTACTATTAGCCAACTTCCCAACAACAAAGCATGTGGTCCTTCTGGCATTAGCTATGAAATGATCAAACATGCTGGACCTTCTTTTACCTTGGCTATAACTTCGTTATTTAACCGCTGTCTTACACTTCAATCTATACCTAAACAATGGAAAGAAGGCCGTATCTTTCCAATTGCTAAAAAACCCATTTTTGATGGCAACCTATCCAACACACGACCTATCAGCCTAGTTGAACATATCCGAAAACTCTACACCAAACTCCTAACTAACCGGCTCAATAGTATACTTGGCCAGCACAACATCTTATCCCCTTTCAACTATGTTGCTCTCCCTGGTAACTCTACTTCCATCCCTATACATATTCTCAACAACATAATCGAAGATGCCAACTGTCAATCCAGTCAACTTTGGATTCTTTCACAAGACATGAGCAAAGCATACGACTCAGTCAATTTTGAACTTTTCCAAAAGTCCCTTTTTAGATTACAAATGCCTCAACAGCTTATCAATATACTTTCAAATCTACTTTTTAACCGAACTAATCGTGTCATCACCAACCTTGGTCTTACAAATTTCTACTCAGTCAAAAATGGCATTGATCAAGGTGAAACTATTACTCCTCTCTTTTGGAGAATTTACTACGACCCTCTTATCACCCATATTTCCACACACTTTTCTGGTTATACTCTCTCCACAACCTGGCAACCCTGCCTAACTCATCTCTCTACCAACCACCTTCATACCTCTATATCCGTGCTAGCTTACATGGATGACACCATTTGGATTACCCAATCCAAAGAAGAACTTGACAAGATTATTAACACAGCAACTTCTTTTTATAATATGGCTAACATTCAAATTAACCCATCTAAATCAACATTCATTTCTAAACAACCCTCTGCCTCCATTTCTTTTCTCAATTCCAACCTGCCATCTATTCCAACCCACCAACCTTTTAAATTTCTTGGCTGCTGGTTCACTATTAACAACAAACATACTCAACAAATTAAGCTCATCCAAGAGGAAGCAATACAGCTAGCCAATATTGCTAATACTAAAAATATTACAGATAAACAAATTACTTACATTATTAATACTGTCATCATCCCTACTACTGAATATCGTATTCAGAATATTGTCATTCCTCCTTCTATTTGTAACAAAATTCTTGGCAAATATCTAACTATTGCCAAACACAAATCCCACCTCTCTCGATCAACCCCCAACAGTACAATGCTTAATTACCAACTCTACAACATTCATAGTTTATGGGATATACAACTTCAACACCATATTAG
>CAJVPU010000914.1:0-14797 GCA_910591775.1 Dentiscutata heterogama | reverse complement strand
TAGATGATCTTCTACACGTAATTTTGAGATTTTCGTTTTTCTTTATTACGTATTGTCGAAAACCATAACTCATTTCACAAAAAAAGCATTCCAAGAAGAGTCAAAGGTAAGAATTTTACATGAAGAAACTACTTTAGCTGACCCTGCCTGGGAGGCCTTATTCTGGCAAGCTTAGTTTATTGATTCTGGAAGAGGAATCAATTATTTTGTTAGATTAGTGTGACACTTGCTTGTCTTTCTCTCGGTAACTGGAGGCGTGAGCCGCCTTGGTCTCCATTCGTATTTTCCTTCACTGTATTAATTCTTACTTTTTTTTTTATTAAGAATAATTTAAGATTTACAGTAATTCACGGTCTAACGAACAAAAGGAAGAACTCAAAAAACGAATATGAAACTCAAAAAGAACGTGAATGATCGTTAAAAGCTTACCGAAAAACCTATGCAGTTAAATAAAGGAAAAGTTGCAAAGATGAATTAGTAGCCTATTTCTTTTACCCGTGAACCAGGAGTAGATCTGTTGCTGTGGTGTATTCGTATAGTAAATTACTACGTTTCTTATGTTTTGTATCCATCATTTTCTGTTGTGAAGTATATAATAAATCATTAAAAATGGTTTTTTTTGAAAAGACGGTTGGATTTCATTAGGCCTAAAATTTTGATTCGAAGAAGGAATTATCGAATAATAAAAAAAGATGTACATGTAGAGTTTTTTCTCTATTAGTTTTTTTTTATGAATAATAAAATTCTTTTGTGGTTATAATTGTTTTTTGTATAACAGATAATGTGAATAAAATCTATGTAAGATTAAATCAAAGTTAAATAAAATATATTGAAAAATTTTGGTTCTTTAAAAAATTTCATTGATCGCTATATCTGAGTCTTTAAATTCAGTTTAATATGTTTTGGAAAAAAATAGCAGATTATTCATCATGGAATTTTGTGCACTGTCAAAAAAAATAATAATTTTGATGAAATTATATCTGGCAATTTTAAATCGTAAATAATTTTAGCATAGTATATTGAAAAAAAAAATTAAGTTATCAAAGGTCGAAAATATTTAAAGTGTCGAACTAAGAATGTCGAATTGCTACATTATTTTTTACTGAAAAACCTTCTCGATGATCTAATCTATTACTTCGTGCTCATAATTTACATCTTATAACGCTATTATAGATATCTTTTTGCATCAATTTAGTTTGCGATTATAATGAACAATAATTCTCAAATTACAACCGCACGTACTTTTAAAAATTATTAATAAAAACTTGAAACTTTATTTATTTTTTAAACATATTTTATTAATAGCAATTTTATTTATTAATTTTATTAGATAATATATTACATTTTTATTAAATTAATTTTTTTATTCGAATTACATATTTAATTTTTTAATAAATTAATACTAAAACATATATATTAATCAAAAAATTTTAAAAAAAATAAAAAAAAAATAAAATTTATTAGGATACTTAGTTTCAGCTAAAAATATTAGCTTACTTATCCTAGTCACCACGTAACGGTGTATCCTTATGACTAGGTTTATAACAACCCGAAGTTGTATCCTCCATTTCTGTGGGTGAACGTTACCACTAGAGGATGATCACGCGATGGACTACATGAACAACATTGTCCAATAACATGGATAATCGTTCATAGCTCCCGAGCGGAGCTTTTTCGCCCAAAGAAGTCCTCAAAGGCCTAGAGTTCGGCATATTTTTATTAAGTAAAAGGGCTAACGTACAAAGAAGCCGCCATAAACCTCAATAGCGCCCAGCTTCCTTGCCTACCTAAGAAAGTGACCTACCAATACCTTCTTTTGGCATTTAAGAGACCTTAGGTAGGGAGTCCAAGGAAACTTTTAAGAAAAAAAAGTAAAAAATTATTATAAAGAAAAACGAATATAAATATTGTTTCTTAAGTTCTTTTTCGAATAAATTAGAAGAAAAACGAATATAAATATTGTTTCTTAAGTTCTTTTCCGAATAAATTAGAAGAAATTAAATTTTTAAATGAACCCGGGAGACTCATACCCATATGGATTCATTTTTCGGAAAACAACACGAAGAAACATGGCGTATTTGATTTATTTAGGGTAATAAAAGAAGGTTTTTAATTGACAGTAATACTTTTTTTAAGCAGTTCTAGGAAGTTTCATAACTAATCCTTCATGCAGGACCAGTAGACCCGAAGCTTGCAAAAAAAAAGTATTTCAATAGTATTTAAAATTTGTAAAAGGGATTACGAACGATGATTTAAAGTTAAAACACATCAAACAAGAAAAAATGATTCTTATATTGTTTGATAAATATGACGTGCATTGTTTTGATTGATAAATATAACGTGTATTGCTTTGATTAATATAATTGATGAAGTTGCGTATTTCGCGTATTTCACGTGTTTTCTGCAAGTAAACACCCCTTGCCATTGTCCTGTTTTGATTGATAAATATAACGTGCAGTGTTTATTTTTCACGGTGTGCTCCAATCAAATTGAAAATTTGATTGGATCCGCACAGATGCGGGTACGTGAAAATATAATTGATAAAGTCACGTATTTCGCATATTTCGCGTATTTTTCTGCAATAGTAATTTGTCAGAAAAGCACTACCAATCGAATTACAGTAATGCAGAACTATAGGACGACATTTGTCTAATTGGCTAATGTAAATCAATTGCCACTAACAAAAAAATTGCTGTAAAAACTAAACGAACGTAAATATTCATTGTTAAAATTAATCCACCTCTCCAAGAACTTCACTTAGGAGCGAATAGTTTTACTATGTAAGGTTTAAATGTCAAAAACAGTCAATAAAAAAGGAAGATTGAAATTACATGTAAGCTTTAAACTTAGAACTTTGAGTATATCGGTTAATATGCTAAATATAATTATAATAATATATATGCTTGTACTAATGTTTAGTGTATATTTTATGTTTATAGAATTACTGCATACTACTAGAGTAGTAAATGGGTTAAGTAGTATTGTTCCATTAACTATATTGACTAAGGATTATGTTGCGTCTTTAATAAAGGTCGTTATAACTAAAATAAGATAGAATTATTTTAATTACTTTTCAAAATGTAATAAATAAAGAATAAAAGATATAATTTATTCGTAAATTGGATTTTTAATCGATTTGAGCTTGGATTTATTAGTAATAATATTAATTTTACGCGTTATCTATCTATTTTTAAACTTCTTTACGTGAAGTTCTTTTCGTTTTCTAAAATAAATATTTACCATTTTGATTGGCTAATTATCACGGGTAGATTTACCAATTAATGAATGGAAAGCAGAGCTAGTGACTGGACACATCAACTCGTAGCTCGAATAATTCGAGTTTATCACGATTCGAATCATGATTTGTGAGATTCGGTACTTTTACAGAATGTAAGTTAAATTTTCGTGATTTGAATAATTCGAATAAATTGATATCAATCACATGATTCGATACAATAGTTATCACAAGTTTGGAAAAAGATAATTTGTCATTTAATCAGTATCTAATCAGAACATGATGGTTCGAGTAGAATCTCATTTTACATAGAGGCAATTTTTTTCATCAGGACTAGCGATCTAATATATACAATGTAGATAATTTAGCGATATAAGGGTTGAAGTTTGTCTTATTGATTAGTAAGAAGTCTGATTGGCTACACGCAAAATTAAATGTAACTTCACACTATTTTATAACTTCTATTAGTTTTGTAAAACTGAAATTACATTATATTTATTATATAGCTTTCCCACGTGAAATTTCGAAGCTTTGTGTTTTATTTTTTAAAAGTAAAAAAAGAAAAAAAAATCCAATAGTTTTATATTAGAACTATTAATTTTTTCGCACAAAATACACTATATTTAAAATATCAAAATCTAATATAATTAATATCATTTACCATTAGCTTTTATTTAAGAATCTATTTAAAAAAAAGTCAATTTAATGACAGGTCTGACATAGTATCTAATATAATATAAATTTTATTAAAAAAATAATAATAATAAATGTTCGTAAAAGATTTCTATGTTGATAATGAGACTAAAATAAATTTAATAGGAAATGGCAAATATAAATTTATATACATAGCAATAGCTTACTTTAAGTACGTCGATCAACAATTCTAGTAAATAAAATTTAATTAAGAGGTTATTTTTAAATATATAGTTACAATCACATAATAAATAATTTTATTATCGTTACAAATTAAATACTAAAATTTACACAAAGAGATGATCGAAACAAATATTTTACATTCTAATCAAATTAATTGTCTAATACTGTATATATACTTGGGTTTTGATATTCAACGTAGCATTTTCCATATCTATTGTTATACTTATTGCTCCATAAATATTCTGATTTCGTACTCACCTAACAGCTTCAATTTACGTGTGCAATATGAATTATTTAATATGTCATATTTATAACTAAAATAACATTTATATCATCGATAAAAGAAGTATTTTTTTATAAAATTTTTGGAAAAAAATTGATAGATTTGGATTTGAACGATGTCAACTTACATTCGAAACGGGGTATAATACCAAGCGATCGAAAAGAAAAGCAATAACGATATTAAATTCAATGAAATAGTTTTGTTCAACCTATTATAATTTTTTAAACTCAAAATCGCGCTAACTATATATTTTTAGATTCTCAATAGTCAATAACTATATTCAGTGACGAAGATTCTTCCAATTATTTCTGAAGGTTTGTAACCTCTTACGAAAGTTAGAGATTCACCTTTCCAAATACTTGATTAAAATCGACGTGAAACTTTTTAATGCAAGTCAATAAAAATGATCAATAGGCAATGTTTTTGCAGAGTGAAATATTGATGACGCAAAAATTTGGCGGTCCCGTGACTAATTAAACAATGGTTTAAAAATTAATGTTTGCATTAATGCAAAGTAGAAAGAATTTATCTAAAATTTTGTGCTGATAGCTTTTACTAATAGCAAAAGGCTGATTTCCTTGCAAATTTGTGTTTTTTGTGATTCTTGTTTTTTTTGTCTAATTTTTTACTTTGCAATTGTATGTTTAGCGTTAGGGATGTTAAAAGTTCGGTTCGGTCCGACTCGACTCCAAAAGTCGAGTTTTAATTTTGGCTCGATTCCGAAGCAGACTCGGGACCGACTTGTTATTTCATGTGACATTTGGTCACAACACATGATATTACCAATAGTATTCCGGTATTCAACTTAATCAATTAGTCCTAACGGGAGTGATTTGTGTATAACGCTGCACATGACCATTGGAGCTCGGTCCTAAAAGGTTCCTTAAATCTGGAGTCGACTCAAAAAAGTTCGGTTCAAGTCAACTCAAAAGACCGACTCGAACCGAACTTTTAACATCCCTATCGCTATGTATGTTACACGCTGAACTTAAAATCGGATTTGATAAAAACCACAGGACCGCCGAATTTTCGTTTTTGCACTACTTCGAGCTTACTTAATGTAAACATTGAAATTAAAATTAAATTTAATACCTTAATTATAGCGCTTTGCAAAAAGATGTGACCCCATGATTTTTGTGATGATGAAAGAGGAATATTTCCGAGATTCTAGATTGTCTATTAATTCATATTTTCGATCAGTTTATCCGATACAAATGAAGAATAATGTCGGTTAAATGAGAAATGATTGTCGGTGAAGTGAGCAGCAATGAAAAATATGCGCGGTAATATGTAAACCTAAGCATCTTTTGTTCATATTTGAAAGAAACCTATTTAAAAGGCGTAACTTAGGAGTGGTTAGTTACGATAGCGTTGCAAACAAAATTACGTAATATTAATTGTCACAAGGAAATAATTAACGGTATATACATAGTAATTTTTTTAATTCAACATGCGATAAATATATGCTATAGTATGTGATGATTAATTATACGTTTTTGTTTGCAACGCTAGGTCATGACACTTATGTGCGAGGAAGGGTTCTCTTTCGGGCTTTTAACTAACCAGGATTTGTCTCGTACTTCCACCGTTGCGGGCATAAATCTACCCACCATCTTAACCGGATATCTGTTTATCCATATATTCAACCTCCACGAGGGGTGGAAATTAGCGATCAAAGTTCACATTTTCTCAAACCTTACCCATTTTAGTTACCTTTTTAAACAATATCGATATTAAAGAAGATCAGTATAGTATGAATGACCAGAGCCGTATAGTATTGAATATTAAATACACCTATCTTATATTGTAGTTGTTCTCAAAAAGATGTGGAAAACGATTCCATTACCTAATCTGAGGGAAATTTGGGAAATATTGTGAATCCCCTACGACATGCATCATTCCACAATTTTTTGAAAATCTGCACAATGTATACCGATATTGATCTGGTGTTTATATATTATCGTTTACGTATTAGGATTAAGTATATGATTGGCATTGGTTTTTATAAAATAAGTATATAGTTTACATACAATTCTATCATATATATATATATATATATATATATATATATGTACTATATTTCGCCATTACGTATAAGATCGAATTATACATTACATAATTTCCAGCGAAAACCGGTTTATATATATAAAAGCAACATTTGTAACTCCATTTATATCTTGTATTATAAGTGACAAGTGTTTTTTTTTCGCTTATACAAAATAAAGAATTACTTGAATTACCTTTAAAATGGAATCGAAACATGAATTAATTACTCTTCCAAATGGGAAAACTGTTAAAGGTATTATCATGATTGAGAAATATCAATTTATAGAATGATTTCCATAATTTACGTTAAATCAGTATTATAGGGATCTTAAAGATAATACAAAAAATAATGCCATATGGCATTACTTCAAGGCCCCTATCATTATACTATAAATGCTGGTTTAACGGATGCCCCTTGTTAACTCAATGTCTCAATGCATATGCTAGGATTATATATATTATGAACTTTATATAATTAAATAATATTGGTTATAAATACCTTAAATTTTACGAATATTCTTATTTATCAATTATTATTATTTTTTTTTTTCAAACCAGCTGAAACGGGCCTTTTTATCAAGAACACATTTGTCGAATCCGTAGACAAAAAACGGTTTGAAACTATTAATCCAACAACCGAAAAAGTAATAACAACTGTAGCAGAAGCATCTTCAAAAGATGTTGATTTGGCGGTTGAGGCTGCTACTGAAGCCTTTTATAATGTTTGGAGACTTGTTGATGGGAAAGAACGTGGTAGATTATTAAACAAACTTGCTGATTTGATAGAACGAGATTTAGAGGAATTAGCAACTTTGGAGTCATTAGATAATGGTCAAACTCTTTCTACTGCTAAATTTATCGATGTTGGGCTAAGTATTGATTGTTATAGATATTTCGCTGGGTGGGCTGATAAAATTCACGGAAAGGTAATTATTTTTTATCATTTATTCTCATTTATTAGAAAAAACTATTATGAAAATTAATAATGATTATTAGGTTATCGAGCCAGATTCTACTAAATTTGCTTATACTCGTCACGAACCAATTGGTGTTTGTGCTGCAATAATTCCGTGGAATTTCCCTATATTGATGCAAGCTTGGAAAATGGCACCTGCTTTAGCGTGTGGTAATTTTTCGCATATTTATTTTTTTCAATTCGGTATCACTTTTTTTGTGTATTTAAATATTACTATGATTTTCTTTATGTTTATATTTAAATAGGTAACACTATAATTATAAAACCTTCCGAAATGACACCATTGGGTGCCCTTAAGGTCGCCGCGCTATGCAAAGAAGCGGGATTTCCGGAAGGAGTTGTTAATGTCTTGAACGGACCTGGTCCTATAACTGGAGATGCAATCGCTAAACATATGAAAATTGATAAAATCACTTTTACTGGTAATTTTGTAATTTCTTATTTTCCATTCTCTTGTGAAATATTTTAAAATAAGATTATTAAATTTTTTCTCCACCAAATTATCAATTTGTTATCTTTATATTATCCTAAAGGATCAAATGCAACAGGAAAATCGCTATTAAAGGCTGCAAGTGAAAGTAACTTGAAACAGGTATCTCTAGAATTGGGTGGAAAATCACCAAACATAATTTTTGCAGATTCAAACCTTGACCAAGCAGTTAAATGGGCTCATATGGGAATATTCTTTAATCACGGACAATGTTGTACTGCTGGATCTCGTGTTTATGTTCAAGATAGTATTTATGATGAATTTTTAACAAAGTTTAAAGATTTTACTGAATCAAATAAAGTTGGAGACCCCTTTGAAGCGGATACTTATCAAGGGCCACAGGTTTCTCAAATGCAATTTGACAGGTACAGTATAATGCACTAGTGGTACTAATGATTCAAATTAAATATATTTAGTATCTTAGCAACAAATTTAAACGTTCTCGATATTATTCAGGGGATTATTTAAACCCTATGTAATATAAATTTCTTTTAAAACTTTAGACGAGTATATCCCGACGACACAAATTTGATGAATTTTTTTTTTTTTTAATTCTACAAATATATTAGAATTAAAATAAAAAAAAATTCCATCAAAATTTGGATAGGTAGCTGTCGAGATATCTTTGTTCAAAATTTTAAAAAGAATAAAATTCGATGATATTTTAATTCTATTTATTCATAGAATTCAAATAAAAATTTTTTATGGAATTAATCTAGTTGGTTATTGAGATATCTTTTGAACGAAGGTACTTGATGACCACCCAATTAAGTTTGATAATTCTTTTATTATTTTATTTTAATTCTATATATTTGTAGAAATAAAATATATATTTTATCGATATACTAGTTTAAAAAAATTTCACATAGAGCGCTAAGAACCAATTGCTCAGTGGCTTTCGTAAGCCAGTAAAATAATAATCCCCTATTATATTAATTTTTTGATTATGTTTCGGACTCGTTTAAATAAATGATAAACATCTTAATAGCGACTAGGGTGGATATTCTGTAGAGAATGGTATTAAAGGTTATAATTTTTTTTTTTTAATATTGTGACTTGCGATAGAATTATGAAATATATTGAATGCGGAAAGAAAGAAGGAGCGACGTTAGTTACGGGCGGAGAGAGACATGGTGATCAAGGATATTTTATTAAACCAACGATTTTTACAGACGTTGTGAGCACAAATATTCATAATAACGATAATTTCAAATTTTTTAAATCAAATATCTTATTATTAACGTTATAAAATTTAGAATGAAAAAATGACCATAATGCAAGAAGAAATTTTTGGTCCAGTAGTAGCGATTTCCAAGTTTTCGACCGTGGAAGAAGTGATTGAAAAAGCTCATTTAACGAAATTCGGATTGGCAGCTGCCATATTTACTAATGATCTCACTAAAGCTATTAAGTTATCCAATGAATTAAGAGCTGGAACCGTTTGGGGTATGTTAATTTTTAGTAAATAAATTTCTTTTTAAAGCGATAGTTTATTACAACGGCTAAATATTTTTCTAAAAAAAAAAAAAAAAAATTATTAGTTAATTGTTACAATCTTGTTAATTCAAGATTGTAAGTATGAGTTTTTATTATGTTAATAATTGTCTTATACGTATATAACCATAACTTTTGCTAATATAATTCTTCGTATTCACTATTTTTAATTTCATATGAAGACCTTTTGGAGGATACAAAGAATCTGGTATGGGACGTGATCTTTCAAAGTATGCTTTAGATCAGTATACTCAAGTTAAGACTGTTCAAATTAATTTGGAATAATCATACGTACAATATGTAAATGAGATAGATTTAAGGAATGTTCTGAGATGTTTTTTGTCGGAAACTAAATGCACTTATGATCCAGAACCATATATACTGTACTGTACATATATATATATATATATATACAGTATACATATATATATATATAGTATACATATATATACAGTGTATATATATATATATATAGTATAAATACAGTATACACATATATATAAATATACATTTATTAAAATTTTTATCGGTAAAATTTAGAGTTAAAGTTGGATGTTGGAATTGGCTTTAAGTGAAGTTTTTGGCAATTTTAAGATATAGCAGATATGGTGTCCAGCATTCATAGTTTCATTTTAGTAAACACATATTCTATTAAAAAATCAGATCGATAATAAATTGTATTTCTGTTAACTTATTTTCAATTATGCCCCAACGCTACGTAATGTTGGATTAGAATTATTTTTTTATTTCTTGGCAGCAAAAAATATCTTATTTTTTTAACAGATAGTGCATTGATGATTACTCTTGGGACGCCCACGCCCGAGGTTGCTTGCGCCTAAAGTTACACAGGCTAGGCCAAGACAAGCTCCTTAAATTAGATCTTCTTGCATGCATTAAGTTGTAGTTTCGTACAGATGATAACTTAGACGATACGTATTAGGAATGGTTTTTTACTATCTAAAAGTGTTAAGATCAATTAAAAATGTATAATGTTAATATATAGTATTATTAAATGTCACAGAACTCAAAAATTTTACATGATTTTCAAATCTTCACTAACGTTAATCTGTCACATTTAATTGTTTTAAAGATTAGAACTGAAAACTTTAAAAATCAAGTGCTATAAATAATTATAATATTAATATTTAACACTCAATATAGCAAGAAGAACCTTCTCGATCTATATACGTACTAAATTTAAAAGTAATGCTTATTGATTATTTCCATATATGTTTATCGATATCATTACGTATAATGCGTAGCTATTTTTAAAATTGACAATTACTTCTCTCAATATGGTGAATCATTCAAGTTATTAATAAAATTTTTTTTTTAAAACTTCATCGATTCAGAGTTTATTATATACAGTAATAATAAATTCTCTACAACCAGAGAATTTTAGATGGAATTCAGGTTTCATTACGTCAAGAGTTCAAATAATTGTTACGGGTTAGATAAATCTAGAATATTAAATTTTAAAAATAAAGTTTCTTTATTAATTTTATAAAAAACTTTACTATTAATAATCTTTACAAGATGAAAAATACATAGTATATATAGTATCTAAAATATATGTAATAACAGATATGTAAATTCATTTTCGAAACTTTATTAACTGCGGTTACGTAATATAGATATATATTACTGTATTAAAAAAAAATAAAACCAAAATTGAAATTAATTTGTACTTTGAAATTCAATTATTGATGTATATAGTTACACTAAAAGAAACCAATCTCGGGCATGAAATTTTAAATTTTGAAATATTAAAAATTTTTTTCACAGAATTGATTACGTAATAAAAAGTCCACCATTTATTATTGAATTAGTATTAACAATATATATAATCATATAATTAATTATTAGAATAAATCTCGTGTATAATTTATATATTCAAATTGCTCTGCTTTAGAAAATCAAGACACAATTTATTATCATTTAAAATTTTAAATTTAAATATACCCTTTTTTTTTGAGTGAAACAAAAGTTGACATTGTAACCATCCAAAATTCCTAAGGATTCCTGAGTCATTCAAGTTCTTCATTTCGGGATATGGACGAATTAGTAGATCGAGTTTGACATTGTGTCTGTATCACAATATAATTTTATTTAGTAACTAGTAATGGTAATAAAAACCTTTTAATATATAATTTCTATTGTGAATCAAAACTACTTCCCGAAAAGGACTTTCTATTGACGTCAAAAATTTTGATTTAGATAGTATCGCCTATTGTTCAAGTAATAAATTAGTAAATTGGTACGTTTATTCAGATGATCAATCCTTATTTCACAAGAAATGGTCTAAAAAAAATTGTGCTCATTATAAGAACCTATAAGATAATAATCAAGCCAACTGCATGCGGTTTCACAGATTATACACAATTCTTTTTTTTAACTGTAAATAGGTCAAATGATGTAACTGAATTAGGGAACGAAGTCTTTATAAGGAAAAATGGATGGTTTATCACTTAAATGTTTGCATAAACCATAAATTTTGTACTTTTAAAATTTTTAAAACCGTAAAACAATATGAAGTTGGTTAAAAATTATAAAAAATTGGTATCAAAATTTCTATACACGTGGTTAGATTAAAAATGGTCATTCGTTTCACAAAACCAGTTAACACAAAGTAGTGATACCAAATCGAACGAATCAATTTAGCAGGGGGTGAAAACTTAAATGTTTCACTGCGTTTTCGATCGAATTTGTCACTTATCATAGTTTTTTTTAAAAAGGTCGAATTCATCGTTCGGGCAATGATCGAAAGAATTCGGTAAAATCGTGTGACATTTAATTATTCTAAAAGATCCGTACTACTTTTAACATGAAACAAGTAAAATTATATAAACATATCAATTTAGGGAATGGCGTTTTCCCCCGAGTGAACTTTTTTTTCACTTGTCTTTATTCATTTTTTTGAATTTTGACCCAAGAATATTTTACGCTTATTTTATAAAAACAAAAAAAAAATTTTTTTAAAGATAGCAACGTTAAAAATTTCTTAAATTATCGCTGCAAACAAAGTAAAGAAAAAAAAAACACGCACACTTAATACTTTGTATTTTGGTTCCACGAATACTGCAAATCTAAAAAAAAAAAAAAAAGTTTTTTTTTATAATTTTAAATTTTCGAAGTAATCGTGAATAATCATATATATTTAATCATTTTTTATTGATGAATGTTATCCACTTCATCTTAATTCAATTATCTTAATTCAATTATTTTAATTCAACTATCTAATAGACTTATTGAATTCATTTATTCAAAAGCTTTTGTAATAATAATTTCTTAAACAATGTCTAGAGTGGACTCTGGTGCATTTTGCGAAATGTGTATAAAATGTAAAGAAAGGTTACCACATAATCAATGGTGTCAACAATGTGAGAGTGCAAGTTTTAAAGAAGCTTCTAAATCATGGACTAGTGGTAATCATGACTTGGATAAATTTATAAAAAAAACGCAATTGAAGGCTGCCGGTCACGCTGATTACTTAGAATGGATCCCTTATGAGAGGATCACTGATATTACATTTATCGCGTACGGCGCTTACGGTAGCGTTTCTTGTGGTACTTGGGTAGATGGTCCGAGATGGAATTGGAATGATGATTCAAAAAGTTGGGAAAGAACTGGCCCAAAAGAAGTTGCACTTAAAACAATTAATAACTCTCATAATATTTCTCCAACTTTTTTTAACGAGGTTAGTATATATTATTATTATTATTATTATTATTATTATTATTATTATTATTATTCTTATTATTATTATTATTATTATTATTATTATTTAACTAATTAAATTGCTTTTTCAATTCGTTTCAAATTTTTAATATCTTATTTAAAAATTATATAGTTGAAATCGTTTTACGGTTGTTCGATTGGGAGAAATCGAATTATCCATTGTTATGGTATTTCTCGTGATCCTCAAACCAAAAATTACATTGCTGTTGTTGAATATGCAAGTCATGGCTCGTTGATTAATTATCTTTCCAAAAACTTTAAAACTCTCACTTGGGACAAAAGATTAAATATTCTAAGCGATATTATTCAAGGTCTTAAAAATATTCATGAAGCTAATTCTCTCCATAAAGATTTACATGCTGGTAACATTTTGCTTCACCACTCGGATAATAAGGATTATACCGCTATCAGTGATCTTGGGTTATGTCATTTTGTATCTAAAGGATTAAAATTGCAAAATCCTAATGTTGTATATGGCGTGATTCCTTATATCGCTCCTGAAGTATTACAAGGAAGACCACACACAAAAGCTTCAGAAATTTATAGTACAGGTGTTTTAATGTGGGTTATCTCTTCGGGCAAACAACCATTTGAGGATCGTGGTCATGATTTTCAACTTCAAATAGATATATGCAATGGTATGCGACCAGAAATCACTCCAGATACTCCTCAATTTTATCAAGATTTGATGGAGAGTTGTTGGAATCAAGATCCAAAACAACGTCCAAACATTCAAACTATACAGCTTGATCTTAAAGATTTTATCAAAGGTGCTGGAGATTCTCGAAAACAAATTGAAGAAGCTGAAAAAATACGCTTGGAATTACTATCAGAACAAATTATCATAACTAGTCCCCCGAAAACACATAAAGTATATTATACCACCAGAGAAATAAAGATTATACATGTATCTCCTACGAAATTAAATCTTGAAATTTACAGTAAGTTAATCAAATTTTATTTTTTCGGCTATTTTAATAGTAACGTTAGTCGTAACCCCCATTTATATCATTAATAATAAATTACGTTATTTTAACCAGATTTTAAGCCAAAGTTTAGTAAAAAAATGAAGTTTGGTGTAAAGAAACCTGAACAAACGCTTGCAATGCCAAAAGAAAAGATTCATTTTCAAATGGATTCTGATAATGTCAATGATACACGAAATTTTGACCCTTTCAGTAACTTAAATCAAACAACTCCCATCGTATCGTTACCCGAAACTTTTAATAATACTAATTTAAATCTTGAATTAACTGGTGAATAATTTCTTCTGATTTTGTGTTTAAATTATATTTATCTAATACTGACATTATATTTATCTAATACTGACATTATATTTACGCTCTTTTTTTTTTTTTTTAGATTACACTAAAAAATCAAAGAAAATTAAAAAAGAGATTGCCCTTGAAAAAAATGCTTCGGCATCGAAATACTACAGATCAGATTGCCAATGTTCTATCATGTGATTTAACATCCTAACGAATTCTCTCTCTCCAGATTAATTTTAAAAAGCTTTTACTTTATTTTTTGTATTTTTATATATGTATGTTTAATAGTTTATATAACTTTAATTCTTTATTATTCGTGTAATTAATACAGTAATATAGAGAAATTAAAGGATGTGAATATTAGATACTAGAGCATTTTTTTCGTTTTTTT
>CAJVPU010000913.1:0-14799 GCA_910591775.1 Dentiscutata heterogama | reverse complement strand
TCTCACAACACACATAGTCAGAGGCCCTATCGCTCAATATTAAGAGACGAAATTTTTTGCTTGACTAAGCATACCCGTACAAATAGCTCCGGTAGTCGTCTTATCAACACAAAAGCAATCTAGTTTAAGAAAGGAAGGATTGGTAAAAAAAATCAAAAAATTTATTGCAAAAAGCAAAAAAGGATTTATATATGGAGATAGTTTTGCCTTATTGTTATTTAATCCGGTCCATCTTTTACGTGTTGCTAATTGTTTTGTTTTTAAGAGGCGGATTGACTGATAAGCCATAGATAAATATTTATGAGGAAAAGCTCTCAATTCCTCGTGAAAAAGAGGCTCACCATATTTAGCATAGTGGAGCATTTGGCAAATGTATCATTCTAGTCATGCATATATTAGCAATAATTTTTCTGGATTTTCAACTGTGATAAACACTAAATGTTGGATAAAACATATACGTATTAGATGTTTGGTTAATATGTATTTATACGAAATTCATTAACAGTTAGAATAAAGGCTGTGGATATTCAATACAAGTAAGAAATATCATACCAGTATCATACCTGTAAACACATATATATAGCTTTATTTTAGCATGACCACATCGTGTGACATATGAGATCACATAAAATTCGATAATTAATATCATTAAATAACCCCGTATTCATTAAATTATATGTCTTATTTCGATACTGATTCATGTTGGAAAAAAATAATTATTGGGGGTTTCAAAGTTAGCAAATAAATAATGGATTTCGAAAATAATTAAAATTTCGTCAATAACATTTTTATTGTTAAATTATAAATAGGTAAAATTTTCTGATTTTAACTTTGAAACCCCCATTTATTATGCTATATGATTTCGTAATATTTAAATTATGCAGTTAGGGTTTAAGAGGCTTGTCTATCTAATAAATAAACTTTGTTCAATGTACATATTTGGGCAATAATTTTTACGAATTTTTATTTATTTCATAAAGTTTTGTATTATCACTAACACTTCACATGAATATAGTTCGCAGAAGGATATAATATCAAAATGTTATAATATATTGAATAATACATAAAACATCTATAAATCTAGAAGTGGATCTTCTGCCCTTAAACCTCGTCGGGCACGTGCTAAATCTATGAAAGTATTGATTATTAGTAACGATAACAACTATATTATTAATCATAAAATAATTTATACTTATATATCCTCATCTACGATCAGAAACAGTGGAGGGGATTTGTATTTGTTTTGCTTTCGGTTTGGAAAGTTGCCTGCGATGGTTTAAACCTTGAGCATTATTAAGGTCCTGCTCAGAAACTATTGGCCCCTTACCTTTCTCAATTCCAGCCTCAATATATGCAGGATCAAAATCCCGTAAATTATGAAAGAATGTATCATGCACAAAGTATACAATACTGTGCCGGATGCCTTTTGTAACTGTAAAATTACCATGAAGCAATAGGCGGGATGCAAATGCCACTACTTGTCCTGGCCGAAGATGTACAACTACTTGAAGTTGAGGAAAACATAATTCTCCTCCTTCGAAATCTCCTAGTGCGACTAAAACACACAGACTATTTGGTTCATCATGATCGTCCTAATGATAGTCACTAATAGTATTAAAGTTAATGGCTATCATTGGGAAAACTCCAAATGCCCTTGGAGCGAATGGACCCCATGATAATTTGCTTAATTTCGTGTATAAATCCACATAATACTCTTGAAGAAACTGATTAACACTTTCCGATAATTTCTTAAGACCCTGAAGTAATTTATTGACACATTCATGATGATTAATGTTATGCGTACTCGCAGTGTTAGAGCTTGTGAAGGGAAGTAAATTGTTTCTTGTATAAGCTCCAAAATGCTCAATGAAATTGGTCCAAAATTCTTTACTTCGGTGCGAAGGATTTTCTAATAAATGGAAATAGTACCAATTTACAATGTTATATGCACTTGTAACAGCATCTGGATCATCAAGTTTCTCCAAGTGAATTAATGTTCGGTGGCCTAAGTCCGTAATGCACTTAGGTTCAAAAATATGTTCAAGTTGAATTAGCTTATCTAGCGATTGGTTATTATTTCGTGCCGATACGATAAGCTGTGTTTTTTCTTTTCGACTTTTACGTATAGTGGCCGAATTGAAGAGGTCTTGCAACTCAACATAAGCATGTTGGAGATTTTTCCATAATAGCCTGAGGTGTTGTCACACATGTTTTCTTCTTAGCGGTCCCTTCGATCTCTTTAAACCTAACCACCGCCCGAAAGCAATCCACAATCGTTTGTTGTTAGTATCAACGTCCAATGATTCTTTAACATCATTCTTTTCCTTAATAATATCACTATAAACTAGAGATAAAAATCCGGAGGAATTTCGGGTAAATCAATAGGGTTATTACTAGTGGATGCCTCCCTCAGTAATGTTTCGATAAGTAAGTCCTTAGCCGATATATTGTGTTTGGTCTTATTTTTTTTAGGAGATATCCTATCAAAAGGACAGAGAGAAACACTTGTCCACTCCCTTTCCAAGTAATAAATATTGTCAATAGCAGACAATTTTCGAGTGGCAGATTGGATTCTATGCTAGTAAAAAAATTATTAAAATTTTTAATAAGTTTAAAATGTATTGATATAATAATGTAAAAATAAGCATGGATGATTTTTTTTCTAAAGGATTGCATATTTTCTGGAACGAATAAGGCACCTCGCCAAAGTACTAAGCTACCCACTCAAATAGAGCATGGAGATTGTGCGTATATAAATCACACAACTTGCCGAAGCAAACTTGTAACAAATAGCTCTGGTGACTATCCTATCAACACAAAAACAACCAAACAAGAAGAAGCAATTTTGGCTATACTATAGACAATATATACCCGGGATGGATCGAATGTAATATCATCGATTACTGGAAGAATATCATCATTCGGGCTACGAAGCATCTCGGTTTGTTTCTGCTCACGCCTAAGTTTTTTATTTTTACGTGTACGGGCCTGTCTTGAGAATTTGGTTTTAGTGGGTTCATCCTGTGATATAATGACCTCTCCCTTTCGTTTATTATTTGATGTTCGCATTGTAATTGTTGTTTTAGGTAAAAAAAATATTAGGTAAATATTGATGGGTTGAAAAGCAAATAAATTAGATTCTTTATCGAAAGAAACCCTTTTATTAGGGAATTTATACAACAAACTAATAATATGTTTGTTATATTCAGTATTAAAGTCAATCGCGTGTCGCCACAATAATTTAACACTTCATAAAACAATCACACGTCGCTTTGTTTTACGTCATAATTATTTAACACGATAATTTCTACGCTAACAATTGCATATTTACTATATTCGGCACTACAATTATTAAACACGCCAACAATCGCATATTTTCTATATTTGGGATTAGATCGTTAATAACCTGTTGAGCAGGTATACTTATACGGGGTAGGATAATAATTTTACACGCTATATATTTAAGCCTGATTTACAAATTTATAATAACCGGTATGCACTTCGTTATAATACAGTAATATCAAACCATGTTGATCCAACATCTAGCATCCCTTTTTTTTTTACCAAAATGCGATACGTGCTGAAAAAAATTAAGTACGTACGTATATGTCATACTATCATATGACTCCGGTCCCGCGGGTCCACTTTTAGGTTGAAGCTAAAATGGCGAAAATTTAATATTCATGTTTATCAGATTAAAAGTTTACCGGCTTTAATAATCAATGGCCAGCATTAAATTTTATGTGGTATTACCTTAATGCATAATTACTTCCCCAACGTCGATTTTTTAACTGTTAGCCTTAACTAATTTTACGAATAACTAGACCCTTATATATGATCCCGCGATAAGAATGGGGCTTAAAAAGGTTATAAGGACAATGAATATAACGTTCTTTATCAGTAGTTTAATCAAAATTCATATGTTACAGGGACTTCGAATCTCCGCCATCTCCGAAATCGTCAGATCTAAACCTACCTTAAGCGATCGTCAAATCTAAGGGGTTTAATTTCACCTAAAAAATAACAAAATAGATTCAGTGTTTGGAACTTATAACCGAATAGACTTGCTTTACATGGTGGGATCTAGTTTGCATTATCCTAACACAATTACTAATCACGTAACTTTCCTTCTGGGCAGGTTCTCTAGATCTAGCGAATGGACGGTATAAATAAGCAAGGTTTCACTGTAAGATAAGTTAGCAATAACGTTATTTTTTGCTCATATATTTTTTGAAAAAAAGTTTAACATAAGTTACCTGCAATTTAGTTCTAAGGTAATGTTTTTTTAGCAGAGCTGGTCAGAAAACACTATCATAAGTTCATGTATTAATAGCCTTGTTTTTATTAACAGTCGTGATGTCCACAAATATTTTCTCATATAAGGCGGGAGAGACAAGAGTCTTTGATACTGGTTGTGATAACATCCGAGTAAAGGTCGAAGAGTTAAACGAAGATGTCGCAAGGGTTATTCTTGTAGATGAAAATGAAAGTCCAATTAACGCTATAGAGGAAGTGAAATTTATAAATAAGATGACTAAAAATAGAATATCACCTGTGGAAGTTAAGAGTCAAAAAAGCTATCTTATAACTTGGATAAATAGCTATGAGTTGTGTGTAGGTAATCAAAAAATTTTCAGATTAGAAGCACAGAGAGGGCATGTGAAAATGGAAAATACAAACCTTGCGCAGTATTTTGTAAAAAAAGACCATTAAACTTTTTTTATTTGTATTCGCACCTGTAACAGCGATATATATATTTTTTTATTTGTATATTATGTTGTCGTGTCGGCAATATAATTTTTTATAATAATAAAGGGAGAGGGTTCGCTGGGCTCACTATTTTTTATTTTAACATGCATTTGACCAAAACTATAATATATAACTAGCGAAGTAAGGCATTTGTACCTGGTTATGCCTAATTAAAAATTTGTATGAATTGGGTATGGATTTTTCCCCATTTTTCCATAAGGTTATCGAGCCATGTAGTACTTAAACCACTCTTTCGTATACCATGACGTAATAACTCTTCACCAACCAGCCTATCCCGATCTGTTAAAAATTTGTGATATTTTCTGGTATCTTCATTCCTCTCTATTCCGCCTTGATAGAACCGTATATCTCTCTCTAAGTCAGCAGGAAAACACCCCATGGCCCATCTATTTTTCTCAGCTTCAGTAATGACCGAAAATTTCTCGGGATCCATTTTATGCTCGATGGCATATTGGCGTAAGCCTGCCTCTGGCTGATAAAGGCAGGTTTTGTTTGGTACATTTACTTGAATTTCTGGTGTGCTCTGTATAGCGATTATAACTTTCTTTTGATCGATACGAAAAGGGCAATTAAGAAAATAATGATCATTTTTATTGAGACAGCTCCAGTCGCCCCATATACCTAAACGAGTATGTACTTCTTTGCATATCGGACATTTAGCTTCCGGATCTGTATATTTAAAAACATCTCGGTACCATGCATTCGATTTAGTATATGACAAGAAAGGGAAGCGTTTATGTACTGCTTCATGGATTGTACTTTTCTCTTCCGGAAATTTAGAAACCTTGATAATACAGTCTCGTGGGATATAATTACTGCTATCTTCAATTTGGGAGGATTCAGAGGTCTCAAAGTTTATCCAGGGATCAAGACCAGTTTCTTTCTTGTATCTCTTATATAACTTGGAACGAATATTATCTGTTAAAACATTTGGTAATCCAGTAAATTTATTATGCCATTCCAAATATTCAGGAGTTAATGTTTTATTGGCCTGTGTATTCATGCTCCCGTTTTATATAACTGATAATTGCACGTCTCTTTAAATTAACAATATCTAACAAAAAATAAACATGCCTTAGAGAGACACCTTAAAGACTTAAGCGAATTGTATTAGCATAAGATAGCGGAGCTGTTGCCTATGGCAACTAAAATTCATGCTGTTACCTCAATTTCAATTCCTCGCTGTTCACATTTAATATAATAGGATCCAATTTTATATCTACCTTCTATATCTTCATCGTCATCATGATCTAATTTGCATAAAGGACATAATGTCTCATCAGCAATTCCGTAATAATCTACACTTTCACTATTACCATCTTTATATAAATTAGGATATTGTTCTATTATTTTATTACAGAAATAAGTATGGTCATAAGTTGGATTAGACGATGCACTTATCTTAGTCTCCAGTAAAGATTCAGATGTGGGAGCATCCTCACTTCGTGAAACTTCCTTGCTTATCTCTGCTTTATTTTTGCTACCTAAATCATAGTAATAACCTACATCTTCTTCGTCATCAGAAAGTATTGTATTTATATCGTTATTCTTATTCCCGTCCTCGTTTTCCGAATTAGAGGTATGAGACAATGGGATAGATGGAGTGGTTGAAAGGCGTACCTTTGTTTCTGATAAAGTTTCTTCGCTATCAGATTTCGGTTGGTCGTGTGCGCGTGAAGAATTCTTCACGCCGATCAATTTTTGAGATTCTAACAATGATACTTGCGCATCTAATTTTTCAGTATAAAGACTTATAATATTTTGAATTTGTGTACCAGTTAAACTAGAAATAGCATCGACGCTATATGAAATGTACTCAATTTTATCTGTTCCTATCCCTTTGAATAATATATAGATAGTTCTAGCCTTTTGAGTCATCTTACGCAAATATTCTCTCTTGATTCCAAGCAGATATTGCATCATTTCATCATAAATTTGCGTTCTCGCCATTTGATCACTAATATTTTTTTCTGAACTAAGATTTGAAACTCTTTTTTCATATTCTTCACTATAATAATACTATCGCAATTTTTCTTTTCGTCCAGTTTTTTCGGCCTTGCCAAATAAATGAGCTAAATGAGGTATGGAACCTGAAGTTAGATCTATATCAACAGGGATGTCCGAAATTTGTTTAATGAAGATAGAATTCAATGGAATTTTCTTTAGATTTCGTAAGGACATGGGATCGGTGTCTCTAATAAATTCAAATAACTCATAGATTAAACCTTGTTCTACTTTCTTATTATAGGGAATTTTTATTTCGGAAGAAATGGTATTTTGTGTTTGATTAATAGGTTCTTCCAAAACATTCTGATCGATTTTGGGTGTAAAATTCTTTTAAATCGGTTCTTGATCTCGATAAGCGGATGCTTTATTATTTCGTATTAGCTTTTCCCGTTTTCTTTCTCTAACCTCGTTTCTAATCTGTTCTTTACGTACCCATTCCAGAAATTCGATCTCTTTATCTTTAAAAGATACATCAGAATTTGGTGCATTATCAGAAGTTGAAGCGTTATTAGTTATATCAGATACAGGAATATCATCACATTGTAAGTCTAACTGTTCATGAGTATCGTTAGAATTTTCCATTTTGGTAAAGGTGGTATTAACTGAAGATTGATCGATTCTCTTGGTATCATCATCTGTTTTAGATGCAAGAGCATCCTCATTTCGTGAGACAATAAAGTTGCTCTTTTCATCAGTTTGCGATTGCTTCTGTTCTAATTTTGCAACTCTAACTTTAAGCTCAGCATTTTCAACAGCAGTATCTTTATCATTCTGCTCCAGTTTCACAAATCTGGATTCATGTTCTTCCAAAGCTTGTTTTAATTTTACATTCTCAGCTTTAAGCTCAATGTTTTCAGCTTTAATCTCTGCGTTTTCTTTTTTAAGATCTGGTATTCCCGCATTTTCCCGTCTAAGTGTATCAATCTCGGCTATAAGCTTGGAAATCTGTTCTTCTAATAAATTAATTTTAGATTGTGTGTTTGCCATTATTTTTATACAAAATACGGATATGTTCAATTAATCATACGAAAAAACATTAGCGAGTAAAAAATCACGTGTGCGTGAAGAATTCTTCACGCCGATGCCAAGAAATTTTGCAAGATCTCATGCCGTTCAAATTTACAAAGAAAAATTCTCGATCATATATCAAATATATATCAATGCAATAAAATAAACCCACGAAATACACATGCAAAAGTGAACATGGTTATATATGCAAAAAATCGGCCACCAGGGCAAGCTTTATTGATACGATAGAAAAGTAAATTAATTATTCCTATTACTAATATGCTAATAATATTTTTTCTAACCCTGCTTTTATAATAAAGTTCAGTAATTCTACCATTATAAATTTAAGCCAGTTATTCGGTTTCGATCCTTTCTAGCCAATCATCATTCGTAAACCACTAAATTTTTAAACTTTGTTAAGGTATATTACAGACAAAAAAACAAATATATATTAACCGGTTTATAAATAATTACCTCTCTAAACATATTTTTTGCCCGATCGAGAGCAACTGAAGCAGTTGGTCGTTCATTTGGATTACTTTTACACAAATCTGTGCTGAAGCTTGAAAGTTCTGAAGGAATACCTGTGACATTACATAAACCGACTAAATTCCCAACACCCCAAATATCAACCTTAAAATCATGCTTTTTATTTAGCATTTCCGGAGCATGATCACTTTCAGAAAATTCTTGTAAAGGCTCAACGGCAGGGGAAAAGGTAGCATAGTCAAAGTCAATTACAGTCAGGCACATTACCAAAAATGGAAATCGATTCTAGATCGTTCCATTTAATTTTGATTGGCTTATAGCCACATTTTTCGATTACATTTTGTGGCTTTTTGCCATATATGTTTGCGAAAAAAAATTTTATAGACGAAAAGCAAAGCGTTCATAGTTTTGTGATCTGTACTGATCTTTTCAGGATCAACTCTTTGAGCGAAAATGTATAAGACCTGAAAAAAGAATATGTTTTGCTATTCGAAATTTACAATTTGATTAGCTTATTAACATATAACCCAGCTTCTGAGATATAACTCAGCTTTTGATTTGTGTAATCGAACGAAAAAGAATCGTCCGATCTGCGTTTCTTTACTATATAAGGGGTGATCTACATTGCCCATTTTTGGTAATGTGCCCGACTGAATTAAAATAAATTTTTGATATTCGTCATAATGACGAATAATGTTTGGCCATCGAACATCTCTATGCATTATCGGTTGGGGCTTGATTTCGTGCATACCCTGTTTGAATATTATAAACATGTATAAATATAATATATATACGTAATAGTGAAAATATTGCAAACTCTACCTTCAAACAAGTTAGTGTACAAATTAATGCCTGCAGTAATTCTTTGAGATCATTTGGTTCACGTTGTTCCCCACGTGGTGCCAAATTAACAGAATGTGTAGATGCATATTCTAATTTGTCGGAAAATCTAATATTATTTGCCTAGACAAATAGTTAGAATGTATCCAAAAAAGGTAAAATTCTTGAAATTTTCGAACTTACGCTTAGCATTCCATAAATTTCTTTTAAATGAGTAACTTGCCTTTCGTCCGCAAATTTTTTTTTAATTGTATACCCAAGTTCAATAACAGTTCCACTTGGTCGAAAAATTGTTTGAAATTCTGGCGATTCCCTCGGAGGGCATAAATTCGCTATAAGAGGTAATAGACGACCTAAATAACCATATAATGAATTAGTGTTTTATGATTTATGATAATTTAAAGCTCATAAAGGTACTTACAAATATTTCGAAGGAAATTCATGATGCGAATTCTATCCGACAAACGTCCTAAATCAAATTCTGCAATTTTTTCAGAACAAACGTTCAGTTTTCTCTTCTTATTTTCAGGCTTATACAAAATAACCAATGTGACTTGAACACCAATAGCATAGTATGCAAATATATATGGAGCATCTCCGTAAGACCAATCTTCGATTTTATCAACCAATTCACTTGAAGGATCTCCTGAGTCTTCCCGGGACTTCTCTTCACCTCGGAAAGGACAAACATTTCCCACTAATACCACCATGTCCGGGCGATTGCGACCTATGAATTTTTTTGTTAATATGCATCATACCGACCAATCTATACTACTAAATTTACCTCGTTTACTCGTATTGCGATCAAATTCCAATTTTGACAAACTACCGCTATGCATCCCAAATGTCTCTATCGTATTTTTAATAACACTATCCCATAAACAATGATACGAGTCTTCAGTTTTTCCATATGAGGGTGGATAAATTAACGGTGCTATAAGTCTTAAATAAAGTGAAGTGCATTCCGCTTCTGTACTTAGTACAAAATATGTATCTCGCTCTTCTTTAGTTATACCGCCCAGGCTAGTATTAAATTGGAAATAATGATTAGGTGCAAGTGGTATTTTTACTGGAGGACTTTCGTTAAGGAAATTTGCCAAGTCAAATTTATTAGGAAGCTGATCAGGGCCTCGGATTAACTGATTTATTATTTCAAGAGTAATATCTAAGATAATGAAATATTGTAGGAACGTAAGAGCAAGAATAAAAGAAAAAGGGAGGGTTAGAAAAATTAGAACTTACCTTCCGGTGCTAATAATATGGAGGGAGCTACTATTATGGAGGAGATAATACACATAAGTTGGTTATTTTTTTTCGCGTTCAGTAGCAGTAAAGAAAAAGGCATCATAGAAAAATAAAATAGTTAGTTATTTCCATGTTTCTTCAGTACAAGGATATATTACTTTAGTGAATTAGGATTACATAAATTAACAAACCTTGAAGCTTTTGTTCTATATAGCAGGAATAAATGTATGAGGCACAAATGAAATTATGAAATTATTGCGGAGAAAGCAGTATAAGTTTGGAATATGAGTCAGAGACTCGACACTTTGTGTCTTCGAATGCGGTCGTGGTACTACTTACCCTGGTCCTCGCCCTTGATTTTATTAATTAAGCCCATGATGTCTTTTGCTGGCCCACCTGGTACTCTCCATCTTTCAAGATCTTCTTGACTCGACTGAAGCAAGGCTGAACCATAAACTTCTTCGTTACGAAGAGCTTGTAAAGTTTTTTCCGTAAGATTTATGTGTTCACTTAAACATTTGATCAAACTGTCGGTAGTTCGTAATTCCTTTATTTGTTCAATGGTAGGGAGGGAAGTACTTGCATGTTTATTTGTGTTTAGTTAAAAAATTTTTTTTAGTAAGTCGTACATCTCCCCTTTTTATAGTTTATACAAACAATCAGATTGTCGTACAACAGATCACACATGCATAATTTCTTAATCTCCAAATTTTTTCTATCTGATAATACATTCTGTCAAAACAATACCTGCGACATAACGAAATTTTAATAAATCGAGAAGTCGGGCTCATAGCCTCGCATATGGAATTTCGATTATGCAAATGAATCTTTATTTGTTAACAAATTTATTAACTGATCCATTTTTCCAGACAGATAACATGACCTATTATACCGACAATGAACAAATGAAGTGGATGCACTGCATGAAATAATGAAAACTCTCAAGTAAAAAATCACGATTTCATCAGACAGACTTGGGTCAATGTTTAACTGACGGATGTGCATCAATATCTACGTGGCTGTAATATTACGTGTAAACATGCACATGGTTATATGAAATGAGACAGAATGGGAAATTGAAATCGGGAGTAAAGCTTTGAATCTAATGATTCATCTAAACGTTTCTCGAAAATGGTATTATTACCGAATGGTTCTGTTGGACAGATTTTTACGCATAAAGAACTTGATGAATTGCGTATGCGGAATTTATTCTGTCACATGTTAATTAATTTTATTACTTTAGTTATTCGAGGTTCTTTTTTTAAAATTATCACATTCACATTGCTTATATATTCGATATTGTCAATTTTGTCATATATGATAATCAAAACATATTATTAACCAATCAAATCAATTAAAAAATTTAATTGTGATATTTCAAATTTTGATTAATACTATAATATATACCCAAATATATTGTTAACAATAACTCTAAGAACAATTATTAGAGTCTTTAGTGTGGTTTTAAAACATCAGCACTTGTACAATCTACATTTTATTCTAAACCAAGACAACAGGTAATATCTAGAATACCTAAGTTTCTACTATCTTTTCTAGTTCTCCAATTAATTATTAAGCAAGAAATATTTATGTATTAGACTCATTATGGCTAGTAAATGCCAACTTGGTCAAGAGATTTTTTCTTCTCAAAAAGATCTTGTTACTTATAAAAGAATTAAGCACTGAAATAATAAAATTATATCTCACCAAAAACATTTCTTTAACCTCTTTTTGAGCAAGTTACATTTTATCAAAATGCATTTATAGTTCTTATTAAAAAACATCTAGGTTTTAATAAGCATTTAGTAAACACAAAACAAGTTTTTATAAATGCTTTTTCTAAAAATATATTTGTTTATCTTTTTGAACATGAGTCTTCTTTCTGGTATAGTCCTGTGTAACAAAAATATTTGTGTTTTTTCAGAGTGAAGCTGGAGAACAAAGATTGAAACAATTAGTTAATTATGATTATTGGAATGTTAGACAAGATCCAAAACTAAGAACTATAGAATACGTTTTATTTATAGACAATGAAGGTTTTTACAAAGTTAGCTTTAGTTGGTCTCAATCTGAATTTAAAGAAAACAAACATGTTTTTCACTGCAGCACTACAACTTGTAAATTTATAGCAGATTCTCTGAACAGTATAAGTTAATATAAAAGCTTGTTAACAAAATGATCCTTCAAAACTATAGTTTTATAGTTCTAAGAATCATTTTGTTAGTTATTATCATTATTATTATTTTTATTAATCATTTATTTTTATTAGATCTGTTATACCAAATCTATTACAAGTCTACAAAATGGATCCAAACATGAATTCTTCAAATAGCAAATCGACTCAAAAAAATTATAGATTTATTTTACCATGAGTGTCCTTTTAACAATTATATAGATAATTTTTTTTTTTAGTTTACCTCATGGATGTAGTATAAAAGGAATGACTATGACTATTATATGCAGGAAAGAGACACATAATGATCAGTTACCCAATATCATTTTTTAATAATATTTTTTGTTTTTTATATCTTTAGAGATATAGCATATAAGTGATATATTCTAGTAAGTTTATATTAATAAGAAGTATTACAATAATTAAATAGTGCTAAGGCTTTAATTGGTGCTATAAAAAATAAAAGTCAATCTTTATGCTCAAACTGATAATGGTGAATATTGGAGTTGCTATATTAACTTCTATATCTTTGGTAGTACATAATCATAGCTCTAGCCATTATACTAATAAATAATCTAATTTGAAGTTTTTTCTTGATAAATATATATTACTTATGCTTATTAAATAGGAAGTGATTAATTATTACTTTAGATAATTCTTTTTATATTATATTTTCATTTATATATAAAATTTATATTTATATAGCTAACTTTTTTAACTAATTATATTGATTAGGTAATATGGTTGCTATAATATAAGTTTTAGTGATTAATCCATAACATCATTGGGATGATCTACTACATTACTATATTGATCACATTAACTACTAAGATTATAATGCTAGATCTATATGAATTATGTAATCAGTTTAATTCAAAATATAATTCAGAAAGTCTTTTATTTATTAAATATTTCTATGAGTAGCAATTGGCATATTGTAGTATTCATTTAAGATTTAAAATTTATAGTTAAAAAGTTAAATTATCAAGCAATAAATAGTATATATTCTAAATTTTATACCTCTTGAAATATTATATTTTATATTATTGGAATAATCAACTATATAGTGAAATAGCGGTTTGCAAAAAGATATAACTTCTGCAGATCATAATTTCATATAAAATCACGAGAAATTGGCTGATTTTAGAATTTTAGAAAATTTTAAAGATTCTAAATATAATATAGATATTATTATTGTGCTTTGCAAAAAGGTGTCTTTTGCAGATCATGATGTCATATGAAAATTAGAGATTCTGTAGATTTTAAATATGACTAATCAAAAATATGAATTAATATACAATTAAGAATCTCTAAAATTTTCTTCATACATAACTACAAAAATCATGGAGTCATATCTTTTTTGCAAAATGCTATAATCAAAAATAGAAAATTAAAATCTTAGAAAGTTTCTACTATCATCATAATGAAATCACAGAGTCATACCTTTTTGCAAACTGCTATAAAGTTTAATCTAAAAGCCTAAAAAAAAAATGTTAAAATCAAAAATCAGAATCAGAAATCATTGATTTCTTTTCATATTTTTGCAAACTGCAATTAAATTTCATCAATATCACCAGTAATTCTTCACCTTGTATGATTTTAATTTAATGCTTTCACAATACCTATAAAAAGATAATTATAATATTCATTATCTTAAGTCTTCTAGTTACAATTCTATAAATGTTAACTTATCCCAAAAGATCTTCTCTTTACTGATCAAATATGTGCTGACAACTAGCTTAATACATAATTATGTTGTCTTTTAATTTTTATATTTTCACTTTTTTCTTAAATTTTATTTTTACTTTTTCTGCTTTTATTTTAAGTGAAAGATATAAATATTCTTCAGTTCTAATTGATAAGAAACTCTATTTTAGTAGTGAATATAATTATTCTAATTCTACTATTATGAATAAATTCTTTTATTTAGATGTTTCTAAACTATTTACAATAACAGACAATATTACCATACTTTGAATTAATCTTATAATCAGAATTTTGCTATCCAGTAACAGAAGATAATTAGAACTTAAAAATAGAGTTACTACAAAGGTTAATAAACTATTTTTAAATACTATTAACAAAGCCCATGCAGTTAAAATTATGTTATAGATTGATAGAAATACAAATACACATTCTATATCAAATATTTTGTATAAATTTTAATTGCTTCTTTTTAACCTTTATTACTTTTTTTTTTTTTTTTAAGCAGTCCTGCTTTTATTTATTTGAACTACTATGTAACTAATATACATTTGTACAAAGTT
>CAJVPU010000912.1:0-14802 GCA_910591775.1 Dentiscutata heterogama | reverse complement strand
CAAGGAGTCAATAATATTAATAATAGGAAGAGGTGGAATAGAGATAGAATGTTTGATTGCTATAGAGTATAGTAGATCTACATAATTGGCATTAAGTTTAAGTTTTTTGCTAGTTGTTATCTGAACAAATTTAATAAACCTTTTTTATTTGAATCTTATAGATTATAGAATTCAGATAAAAAAATTTTTATCAAATTTAATCAAGTGGCTATCAAGGCATCTTTATTCAAATTAGAGAAAATAAAATGCCTATTAAAATAGAAATTTTCTCTAACTTTGAGTGAAATTATCCTGATAAAGGTCTGTCCAAATTCAATAAAATTTTTTTTTTCAATTCTATGTATTCATAAAATTTAAATAAAAAAAAAAATTCATTGTATTTAGCCAAGTAGATATTGCTCAAAGTTAGAAAGAAAATTTAATATAGATATATATTTTGAGTTTTTATTTGAGCAAGATATTTTGACAACTACTTGATTAAATATGAGGAAACTTTTTATTTGAATTCTAGTATCCATAGAATACAAATAAAAAATAGGTTATCAAATTTGATTAGATAGTTATCAAAATACCTTTGCTCAAAGTTAGAAAAAAAATTTAGTATAGCTTCTATTTTGATAGATGCTTTGAATTTTCTCTAAGATATCTTGATAACTACTTGACTAAATTTGATGAATTTTTTTTTTTTTTTGAATTCTATAAATCCATAGAATTCAAATAAAAAAGGTTTATCAAATTTGGTCAAATAGTTATTGAGATATTTTCACTCAAGTTAGAAAAAAATTTGGCACAGCTTCTATTTTGAAAGCAATTTGTTTTTTTTCTAATTTTGAGCAAAGCATCTTGACAACTATGATGGATTTTTTTTTTATTTGAATTCTATGAATCCATAGAATTTAAATTGGAAAGTTTTATCAGATTCAAACAGATAGGTGTTGAGATATCTTCGCTTAAAATTTTTTAAATTTTTTATTTTTACTGGGATCTGCATGTCGATCAGTATCAAAAAAGTAAGAGTATCAAAAACGTAAATTTTACCCACAAGCATGTGTCGGGTGACACAAAATTTAAAGTCTTTACGATTACATTTCTGCATTTTTTGGTAGATTTCTTGCTAATATTGCTAATAGTGAATTGAAAATGACATGTCCTCAAAGACCATAATGAAAGTCGTTGCTAAAAAAAAAAAAAAAAAAATCTACTAAATGACCAAAAGTTCTCTAAGTCTGGATCACCATATATTTGGGTAGCTTCTTTAGGTATTTTAGCCTTTTTATAGATATTTAGTCTTTTGATAAATAAAGTCGTTTACCAGGAAGAAAAATTTTGTGCAACACTAGTTTATTTACAATATTTAATATTTACCGGTTTGTCGTTATAAAAATTGTTTTTTTATCTATTCACCTCTATTAAAATTGGTTAACTTTAAATATAAACTATTTTAACAACGTTAAAAATTAATTAGGAGCTTGCGGCACCCGAAGGAATTAGAAATAAAGTTAAAAAAATAATTATTATTTGACTCGATGTTCTGAATATTGTGGCTCGATAGTACATTTTAATTTATATTTAGATATTTTAAAAGCTATAAAAAAATAATAACACTTATATTTAAATATACTTATAACATATTCAAGTATCATTCTAATTTCTTAGATATTTCAAGCATCTAGCCACTAGCATCATTAAGCTAAAGTACTGAACATGGATATAGGCTTACTAATATTAAAGAATCATCTAGATCTGCCAGTGATTTATCATATTATTTCATATAAAATAAGTTATTCCACATTGTCGCAATGCGTATGCATTTTTTGGCTCAATTTTTAGCGATATATTTTAAAATTTCAAGTGTTTTTTTATAACCTCCGTCTTTACAGTAAATTACCTAGTGCAAATGAATCCTTTATCAATAATTAATGACTCTCCTAAATCCATGTGTGAACTTTTAAATTCATTAATTATATAATAAATATCATCACGATTTTTTAACACAAATTCATTATTTGGTTTAATTTCGAGAAGTATGAATATGTTTAATTCTACCGCAAAGTCAACATGTTTTTCGATTATTCTATAGAATTCCTAACGCAAATGTATCATTTGAATCAATTCTTAATAAATTCTATCATATAATTGGTTTTTGCACGATCTCTTAAATAATCAGCGTTATCTGGATCAATTTCTAATGATTTATTTAAATCTTTTCGTATAATTTCACATAATAATAAGTTAATCAACGTTGGTGTAATGTGATTGCATCATTAGGCTTAATTTTTAGTGAATCATTTAAGTCATTAAGTGACACCTTATACTTCTTAGTCTTGCAATAATTTATTCAACGATATCTTAATACAAATGCATCATTTGGTTCAAATTTTAATGATTCATTTAAATCTGCAAGTGATTTTTTATATTCATAATTATTATTATTTCGAAATTTATCATAGTACCAAGAACAACAAGGCCGGGTTATTATTTTTTTTCTTTATCATTAGATAAGTTGCACCACGATTTTTTAATGCAAATGCATTACCAGGTTCTAATTTAAGAGCTTTATTTAGATCTGCAAGTGAATCATCATATTGTTTTATTATTCTATAAATTGCACCACGAATTCCTAACGCAGTTGCATTTTTTGGCTCAATTCTCAGTGATTCATTTGAATCTTTAAGTGACATTTCATAATTTCCCATCATATAATAAGTCCTTCCACGATTTCCTAAAGAATCGGCATTATTTGGATCGATTTCTAGCGACTTATTTAAGTCTTCAAGTGATTTATCATATAACTTCATATAATAATAAGTTACACTGCGTTGTTGTAAAGTAAATAGATTACTCGGTTCAATTTTTAGTGAACTATTTAAATCATTAAGCGACATCTTATATTCCTTAGTCTTATAATAACTTATTCCACGGTATCTTAAAGCAAATGCATCATTTGGCTTAATTTCTAGTGATCTATTTAAATCTGCAAGCGACTTTTCATATTCATAATTATTATAATTACGGTATGAATCATAACTCTTAATAAAATTAATTTTTTTCTTTATCATTAGATAAGTTGCACCACGATGTTTTAATGCAAATGCATCTTCTGGTTCAATTATAAGAGCTTTATTGAAGTCTGCAAGTGATTTATTATAATTTTTCATTATTCTGTAAATTGTTCACGAAGTTTTAATGCAAATGTATCATTTGGCTCTATTTCCAGATATTTATTCAAATCTACAAACGATTTTTCATATTTTATCATTATACAATAAATTGTTCCACGAATCTTTAGCACAAAATCATCATTAGGATATATTTTGAGTGATTTATTTAAGTCTACAAGAGATTCATCATAATTTTTCATTACCATATATATTGCGCTCCTATTTTTTAGTGCAAATGCATTATTTGATTCTGTTTGGAGAATTTCATTTAGGTTCATTAGAGATTTATATGCAAATGTTTTACTTGAATCTATTTTGGGAATTTCATTTATGTTCATGAGTGAATCATATGCAAATACATCTTTTAGATCTATTTTTAAAATTTCATTTATTAGCAAATTCATGAATGATTTATCATATCCTTTCATCTCACAATAAATTTCATCTCGTTTTCCCAATGCAAATGAATAATTTGGTTCAATCTTTGCAGCTCTATTTACAGTAAATCGTTAAGAGATTCCTCATACCTATCAATCATAGAATAATTAATTCCACGAAATTTTAACGCCCATGCATTGTTTGGTTCAATCTCTAATGATTTGTTTAAGTCAATTAATGATTTTTCATATTTTCTCATAAAATGATAAATTTCTCCACGTAGTCTTAATGCATAAACATCGTTTGGTTCAATTTTAAAACTTTTTTCAAGTCTTCAAGCGATTCTCTATATTTTTTTATATTAAGATAAGTTGCTCCACGTTGCATTAATGCCCATATGTCATTTGAATTCATTTCTAACAATTTATCAAAAATTTTAAGCAATACATTACTATATGTTTCAGAATCTAATCCTGCAACATATGTAAACCTATTCAAGCTATTCAAGGAGTTGATTCTAAGTCTTGGATAGTTTCTTAAAAGTGTTCCTTTTCCTTCTATTGAATCATTGTGTAGACATAAAACAAATTCAACAATCCGATTACATTTGTAGAAAATGGATTCAAATATCTGATTTAGTAGACTGTATTGTAGTTTAGAATATCCACAATATTCAAAGTACAATTGAATTGAATGCTCAAGGCTTTTGAGTGGAACATTTGAAAAGAGAGAAAGGGCACTATGTGGATTTATTCCTCTATTCAAAGTAATTTCAAGTTTCCTTAATTGATCATTGGCTCGGTGAATTAGAGCAAGTTGTTCTAATGTATAGAGTGGAATTTTAAATATTCGAGGTTTATTACTTGCTGTGAAATAATTTCAACAAGTTGAGTAATATCAAGATGAGCTTCCAAATGCCAGTCAAATACAATCCTTTTAAGTGTATTGCAACTTGTACATAATGAGTCCAGATAATAATCTAATAGGGGTTGCGCTATCATAAATTTTATAAGTACCATAAGTATATTCTAATGACGTTAAGTTAGGAAAAGCAATGGCAAGAGGAAGAAATACAGAAGAATTGATCCCTTCACAATGCTTAAACTTAATTTTGCTGATTTTTGTACACTGAGCCAGTGCATTGATAGCACTGCTATTTAATTGACAAATAGTATAATTAAAAAATTTCTTGCTTAAGAAGTCACGGTTGTCATGCATATCTTCAAGTGCTAAACTGTCAAGTGAGTGTTTTTGATTCACAAGAGCTTGGATAGGAAATGATGCAAAAATATTACTGTTTATCAGTGTGAACTTTTTTAAATTCCTTTGAGAACGGATTAGACCCTCTAAAGCTATTCCTTCATTTTTATCATAAATACTGATTTTAAGGATTTTGATATTATGACAATCCTTTGCTATTGCATTAAAAAGTTGTGCTTTTTGCATTGGCATTGATAGCTACAGTTAAAATACGTTAACCTATTAAATACAGATGTGCATTCATAAAAATGAGAAAGAACCAAATATCCTATCTTATTTAGATTTTCAGAATAATGATTAAAACAGTTATGGTTATAGATATCAATTCGGCATAATTTTACATCGTTCATAACAAGTATTTTAAATAATTCAATAATAATATCTTTGCAGCAATTGTTTGCTATAGCTGAATTAAGGAATTGATCAAATGAAAACTCTTTAAGAAATGATGGATAGTTAAAAAAAAGAGGTCTATTATTCGACAACCCAATTCTTCTATTATATCCTAATTTGCGAAAAGTACTATCCGGTATAAATGCAAGATAAGTTTGGATCATTTTGTAAGATAGAATATGCCCATTATTAATTCTGAAGGGTGCTTCCCATAAAATTGGAACGGCACAAGTGGCCCAATGTTTATTAACTAAGAGACAAGAATATAGATCTTTATTAGACGGAAGAAATCTGAAAATTGTATCAAAATATTCTGATGCAAATATTTGATTCATTATTATTAAAAGTAATTATTCGATAAACTAAGTAGGTGTAGAATTATATCAATATGCATGCGTACGCTTAATTTAGAAATTTTAAATACTGAACTTGTTGCACAAATTTTGGCGTAATGCTTATGGGTGAACTCATCTGAGCTAATTTTGGTTGTACCCCAAAATTTAAATTGCTATCGACATTGCCTGTGTATACGTACTGTACTTGATTAGCTTTTTTACCGTTGGTTTCACAGAAAAAAGTTGAGTTACATGATTTCACTGATTGGTGCATCAGCACAATTACTTGCTTATAATTATATGCACTCATATATTGTACGTTTTGTTTCGAATGATTGAAAGAGCAACACCAGCCGCAAATTAGTACAGATTTAATTCTTGAATGTAAATGATGGTCTATTATTTCATTTTATACTCGAAAAATAGAATTCTTGTTTTTATATATATAATAGGGATGGCAAATGTTTTAAAACATTATGGTTTAAAAAATTTAAAATTTGCAATTAAAAACCACTTTTACTAAAACGTACCTACGGTTGTTTACCACCTATATTGCATTATCTTACCCTATGGAAAAGGTGGTCCGTGTAGGCTCGTGTTTTACGGATAGACTCGGTCAGGTGTGGAACGGCCGGATGTCCGGGTTTGTACGTCTGTGATCCGTGTTGGCACGTTGAATTGGTCCGAATTGGACTGTTTACCCTGACATTTTGGACCGTAAATGGACCGGGTTTTGCTGCACTTTACTAAACCAAAACTTACGGGTTTTGGCACGGGTAATTGCACGTAAAGTAACGAAATAAACTGTGCTACCAAATGCACGTACCAATACCGTAAAACGTAATATACGTGCCATTCTGTCACGGTTTGGTTTGTGTTTCATGTCTTTACGTGCCACATGACACGTGCCTATCCAAACAACGCCGTGCCAACCCGTACCAACACCCGGACCACTTTTCTCATAGGGTTAAAAACTGACTAATTAGTTAATATGCGATACTCTAAGTAAAAATGCTCCACATCCCTAAAAACCTTCCTAAACCTTAATTCTAGCACTAAATACTAACATAAAATCTTAGAAAAAATATATAAAAACATATAATTGGTGCAAAACCACCACAGGTGCGTTTTATAAATGCTAAAAACAATATAACTGATAAATCAAATATTTTTATTAACCAATCAGATTATAGAATTTTAATTACATGATTACGTCGCATCTAAAGTAGCCAATTATCCGAAGTTGCTACTTTAAATATCTAACAGCACCTCTAGAATTACATTAAGATTCAATTTAGTGCTTAATATTGTCAGAAGCTACTTATTTATCTAAAGCAGCAACTTAGATAGACTGCAACTTCAAATGCGCGACATTTTTATATAACATTTAATAAAAAACACAAAAAAATAAAAATCATGTTTTGCCATTCCTAGTCTATAGCATAACTATATCAAAATAAAAAACCCGTAAAATAATATCATAATAATTATCCGTAGCAAACTTAATAATTTAGATTTTTAATTATCATATTTCAAGACAACAGACTGGCCAAAACCAACTTTACTAGCATTTAATATTTCGTCAGAAGAAATTCTGGACCCAAAGCCCTGAACAACGCCATCAACAATAAAAACTGCAATATCTTCATACCTATTATCTTTGGTATTTTGTAAATAACAGAGTTCTTGTATTATCCATTCTTTATTGGAATTCATAATCTCTCTTAATTTGTCCTCCCAACTATTTTTATAATTTTTTCCCAATATAACTTCTCTTCCTCTGCTTGAATCACCTGCTTTGAGGACTGCTTTATGTTGTTCAAAAAAATTAAGATTTTTTGATATGTCATTTTTTGACAATACGTAAGTTTTAGGAATAGCACCAGTTATGTCTCTATCACTTAGGATGGCTAAAAATGATTTATCACCAGATATAAACATACTTTCAAATGAAGGTATTTGTGGTAATTTTAAGTTGGATAGCTTTAATATTATATCTGAATGCTCTACTGCTCCTACACATTTCCAATATATTCCAGTAGGTGCATAATCGACAATATCTTGGAAATTGGCTTCAATAATACTGAAAACTTTGGCTTCTCCACCCATACTCTCAATTTGGCTTATAAAAAAATCACGTTCTAGAAATGAATCTTTAATAATAACAGCTATTTTTGATCCTAGCTTATTTAAAAGATAAACAGCTAAAAACATTGTTGGAGGAGCAAGAGGAACACCAATTTTTTCAGCTGATGCTTCTTTACAGATCAAACCTGAAAATAACCAGCCAGCACTACTTCCTGTATTCATTTCTAATATTTTAAAATTCTTTTCCTGATCCCAGGCAAAATCAAATCTTGCTAAATTTATTCCAGTTTGACCGTTTTTCCAGAGTGATTTAACAACACCATATCTTGACTCCATCCAAGATTCTACTTCATCTTGCTTTATTATTTCTAATAAAGTTTCATTAGCTAATTTAAAAATAGCTTCAGAAATTTGTTTTAATCTTTCTAATTGTTTCGGAGATAGTACAATATACGTATCTCTACTTGCAACTTTTTTTAATGCATTCAAAGAATAATCATCTGTTCCTTTTTGCTCAATTCTTGGTTTATTTTCGGTTAAAGACATGAGCTCACTCATTTTTCGTTTAACATGAATGTTTAATAGAATTTGAGATTAAAGAGTTTTTATATAATTATTAATTGTATTACATTTCCAAATAAAGTTTGATTATCGGTTTAATTTTCAACCAGTCGTCTGGCCTTTTTTTTTTTTTATAATTTTAATCTTTATTAGTAAAGATCAATGCATCAGGTATGCACGTTCATACGTATGTACGTACGTGCAGGAAATCTAAAAACTTCAATCATTTCATATAGAATTAAGTTTTTACTAACTCATTGAGATAAACTAAATTTGTCATTCTCGGCTAGAACCGTATTCCTACCTAATATTAATATTATTTAAGATTTTTTTACAAATAGGTAATTATTATTGCTCTAAAATGCGCCCACAAAATATCATCGTAATCACAGGACTCAAAAAAAATTATGCAGATCGTCGATCCAACTAAATCAAAAGCGATAATTTTGTGATAATTTTCATTTTTTTTCTATTTTTAATCTTTATTAATATCAATATAGAATAACTTCATATAGAATAAAGTTTTACTAACTCATTGAGATTCATTCTCAGCTATGGATGGGCCAAGTTAACACGTATTCTTACCTAATATTATGTAATATCGATATTATTTAAGATTTTTTTGCAAATAGGTTATTATTGTTCTTTTCGATTTAGTTGGATCGACGATCTGCATAATTTTGTTTTGAGTTCCGTGGTCCATAAATACTAGATAACTACTTTATGTTCGTCGTATTTTTTTAAAATTTATTTATCAAAAAGGGGGAATATAAGAATCCTAAAATGAGTCCCACAAAATACGTAGTGATACCCTCATCGTAATTACAGGACTTGGCTCAAAAAAATTTATGCAGATCGTCGATCAACCTAAATCGAAAAGAGCAATGATAATAGATTAGTCACGCTAGGGTTATTATTGCGAGGATCACCCTTTGTGGTATGAAAAGACAATGTATATGCATACGATTGTATGCATTTTAGAAATGCATGTGATTGAAATTAAGGATATTCATATGATTGAGATCATAGACATGTAGTGCGTAATTGGAGAATTACTTCGCTTGTCTTGTCTTCTTGTACTCTTCACTGCCCGATTACGATTTGGCTTCTTCGTGACTAGCTCACCACCCCACCCTTTTTTTAAAAGACGTTGCATCCTGCAGGTTGTCGTGCATGGGAAGGAAAAGGGAAAAAAAAAAAAGTGAAAAAGTGAAAGTAAAATTTGTAGAGTGCGCCACACCATAGCGTGGGCCCGTATTTCCGATCCTCATTTTGTACTTCGTCACGTGAACACACAGTGACAAGCTGATAAGTAACATGTAAACATAGTAAAATTTACAAAGAGCACAAATATGTCAAAATAGAAGGGAAAAGTAGTGAAGTGGAGCACTACTCCCATATGTATCTTCACAGTGTCATGTTTAATAAAGCATCCGAGCGAGAATAATTCTATTTTTAGTAGTGAATTTAAACTTAGTCTTAGCTTTTATCTCTCACTTCCGACCATTATTATATGGTTAATTAAATTTACACGTATTAAGTAATATATAGAATGTAATAAATACTTAATATTGTATTTACTAAATTAGCATATTCTCAGCTGCATGCCATTACGTACATATTGTTCTTTGCTTAGTATTTTTTATACAAAGAAGTAGAGAGCTTTAGACCTTTCGCTTATTGATTAGGAAATTTATTTCGATGTGCTACTGTTATGCACCATCTCTATATAGAATATTGAAGTTAATTTCCTGCACTGCATGTACATGCGTACGTTAGAATGTCCAGGGTACTGCGATGCATAATTCCGCTCGCACTAAAATACTTTTTTACATTGTAATTGATTTCAGAAAAATGTCTCATATGAGAACAATATAAAATTTTTTTTTAGCGTGAGCAGAATTATGCATCGCAGTACCACGATTGCTCTTTATAAAGACCAAGTCCAAGTACAGTACCGTAATGTGTCTTCACTATTAGGGTTGCTGGTGCAAGTTACTTGGCGAAGCCATTAGTGCACTAATATGGGTGATGCACTTTGCGCGCCAAACACAGGTATGGTGCAGGATGGCGAACCAGTCATATTTAACTTTATTTAATACTATTAATTTTCGTAACTATCTTAAAAATTGTTTATTAGACAACTGCACATCATTGTAAAAAAATCAAAAATAAAGGCTTTGAATTTATAATAAAAGAAGACTCGATTAAATACTAAAGTAATTAAAACGACTAAAGATTTCCTTAATACATTTTTCAGTTCAACTCATCAACCCGTAGATCAGTTCTTCATTTGTACTGCATATCATACATCCAGATTGGACAATAATGAGAAGGTTAGAGTTGAGGGAATAATATTGTAATTATTTGTATTTTTTTTTAAAAAACAATTTTTGCTCACTATACATAGGGATATAAAATTCTATAATTTGTATTACTAACTTTACATAAATTCAGAAAGGTTTAGTTTTTTATTTTGAATATATGATATTAATTTCTGAGATCAAAGTTGTCAACAATTAGAAGTAACAAGTCGGTTTGCATAATTAAATCAAATGATAAATAATGTTTACCAAACTTTATTATTATTATTTTTTTTGTGTTAAAGATGATCTCTTTGGCTATAATTTTTTATTAGAAGTTAAGTTTTAGCTACAATGAGGGTACAACTAGCCAGTGATGGTAAATGACCTGGTCATTTGCAAATTTTTCAAATGACCCCGAAATGACCGGTCATTATCAGTCATTTCAATTTTGGGTCATTTGGAAATGACTCATGACCAAGTGACCACAGTCATTTAGAAATAACCGGGGTCATTTGAGGGTCATATAGTTTATAGGTTTTGAAATAGGCTGGGTTAGGCTAGGTATTTGTATACTTGGGCCCAAGCTCAATAAAAATTTATATGCCCGATCCAACCCAGGAATGGTAAATGATCCAGTCATTTGTTCAAAATTTAAATGACCCCAAATCATCAAATCATGACAAGATCATTTGGGTTATTAAGTTCATTTAGGTCATTTGCTTATAAAATAATTTTATTGTTCGAATTGCTCATATAAAAAGTTATCAAACTTTTTTACATTCATAATTGATAATTGTAGCTATACACGTATTAAAGTCAAAATCTTGGTCAATTATTGTTTATAAATTAAAAACTTTAACTTCACATAAATATAAAGTGTAGAAGTGAATTAATAAAAGTTCTTCAGTTTATATAAAAATTCCAGAATATATGCAATTTATTATTTCAAACAACTTTTTACTTAAGAGTAAAATTTTTTGATTTTAATATATAGCTATGATTATTGATTATATTTTAATTTTGTTTGGTGACAAATTCTGATTGGCTAAAGGACAATAGAATATCAATTAACATATGTTAAATAACCTTCTAAGTCATTTTGGTCTCGAAATAACCCAATGACTAGTTATTTGAGTCATTTCAGGTCATTACTATCACTGCAACTAGTTATACTTACAACTTTTGGTTGTTTAATTTAAGTAGTCTGTCTGAAGTGTTACACTAGCTGCTATATCTGCAACCTAACAGAAGATTACCTATTTAAACCCTCTGGCTATTGTAATGGTATAATTAGCTATATATACAACTTTTGATTGTCAAATTAAGTAGTCTGCCCTAGGTTTTATATTGGCTATTATACCTGCAACTCAACTAGGGAGTTGTCAATTTAAATACTCTGATCTTAACCTAATTCTACCTAATGGATTTTTTAACTTGATTACCCAAATTTTATATATACTTTAGAACTTACTAACTCTAGACTAGTCTATTTTTGAGATAAACTTACTAGAGCCTTCTGCATTCTATTTTAGCTAACCTAGTACTATAGTTGCCAAGGCTTCTACTTGTAGTTGGGATTCTCCTATTTAACTGCTATGCATTATAAGATTTACCTCAACTCTAGTACTTACAATTGAACTTCATTCCTTTACTAGATACTTAATTGGTTTCTTCTTTGCTTTTAGCCAATGATCTAGATAGATTAATCTTGGCCCAGTACTAGATGCCTTTGGCCTATCTTCTTTTGATACATACTTTTAAAGTATATATTCTTTTCTCCTAGTATAATAGTTCTAGTAGTTTAGTTAGTAGATCTTTCTACTTAAAAATCCTTTGTTATTTGGTTTTTCAATCTCAGGCCTTACTTTTAGATTTGGTCTTCTTGTAGCATCATTAAAAGTTTTTGATACCTAACTTCACAAACAGGTTTTAATTATTCTATTTTTGGCATTTATATAAAGAAGATTCTATTTAAAATAGTGTTACCAAGATTACAGATTCTGGATCTAGCTAATTGCCAGATAATTAATACTAAACACAGATCTTTTTTTTCACAATTGTCATCTATAGAATTTGAACTATAGACTTGCTACTTGGTGGAGTACAACTAGATCACTTTACTAAATTATTACACTCTTTCAAACTTTTATAAATTTGGTATTTATATATAATATAATGAAAAAATTATACTAAAATTATATGTATTTAAAATTGGAGCTTATATAATATAATTCTAATTATATATATTTTTGGATATTAAGTTAACTAGAATATAGTTAAAGTTAATAACTACATTAGTTAACTTCATACTATTTATTATTAGAATTATAAATTATATATAAATATTTAATAATAACTTATTATAATAAAAATTTTAATAATTTCAATACAAACTAATGCAATCATAACTATATATTATAGTCATCAGAATAGCAAACAAAATCTATAATAGATTTTTATAGTAATTTTAAAGTAAAATTATAATAATTCTAATATAAACCAAATTAACTTTAATTATATATTAAAAAGTTTAATAACAGAATATTTTGTATTAGCTAATCTTAATATACTATATATTACTATAATAGCAAACTAGATAGCTATATAACACTATTGTGCAAAACTAGAAATAGAAGACTTGATAGTAGTTAAATTTGAATAAATTATATGATAATAAATAAATATAGTTTTTATTGATTCAATTAGCTATATGAAAAAAAATCTTTGTTGTGTTTTAGTAGTGATTATTTATACTAGAAGTGAATATATTAAATGTATAGTTTATATATTATTTTAAGTGTTATCTGTCTACAAATCTTAGTTTGATTGGTTTGCATAAACTTGTTTATTATATATTGTTTATTTTTTACTTAACTGAGAAGCAAATAGATTAGGTTTGACTAAGTTTTCATAAGCCCAAAACCAAGCTTGGAAAATATTTATATACCCAAGCCTGGCCTACAATAAAAATGCATAAAGTATAGGTGGGCTAGGTTTAATTTTAAACTAGGCCCAACTAATCTATAAAGAACCATCAAATAAGATAAAATAGTTGTAGCATATATAATTATGTAATTCTAAGCTAATAAACTTAGTATACAGCAAGATGATAATTTATATCATTGCAAAATTTTATATTAATATTACATTCTTGCTATACTATAAGCTTCAAAATAATTAGCATCTCCTAAAAATGAATTTTGTCAACTATAACCTATAAAAATTTATAATTTTTTTTTTATTGTGATGCCACGCAGAACTAGGCAAGACTAAAATATATGACAGGGCATGCTAATTGATCAGCCTATATTAAATAGATTTTGAATATTAAAATTAGATTAGAAGGCATTATAAAGAAGAGTTAGGCAGAATTTTTATCAAATTTATAAATAGAGTCTTTTTTCTTAGAGCACCAAGAGTGGTTTTGTAGACAGAATTTTGAAATAAAAAAAATTTTAATTTTATCAATTAACATGTCTTACATTCTAGGTGTGCCAGAACTAGTATAGTTGCACTTATGCTAAAACTAAAGAACAGAGATACAAATAGGATATGTTTAGATATAAACAATCATATTACAGAATTTGATCAACTTTCTGGTAGAATATATGCATTGAGTTAGTTGTATTCATATTATTATAATTTTTTGAGTTTCTGTAAAAATTTTTTTTTAAAGCAATTTGTTATCTCACTAGCATATAAAATATATTTAAGGTTTAGCTAATTTATATCAGAATTATTTCATTTCTAACAAAAGTTATTGTAAATATTCTTGATACAAACTTTATATTACTTCTAGTGATATATAATAGTTAAAATTATATTGAAATTTTTACTTTGAGTTGCTATAAATATTCTGTTACAGAATTTACTAATATAATATACAGTAATTAAAAATAATTTTTTTAATACTGAAATTATTATGATTTTATTATAAGTTGTTGTAAAACATCTTGTTATAGTGGTTAAAGTCAAGTGATTTCTACTATAAAAAATTCTGTTACAAAAATTTATTAGCTAATATAATATATATAGTATCTAAAAAGTTGGTTTGTATTAAGATTAGGGAATTGCTATTTCCACCCCCAAATTTGCTAATGCTACCTCTATGATCAGATCTGATGTCTGAACTATATCACGTGACTGATGACATATTACTAAAATTTGATCATTGTGTATATAATATCTATTTTTGCACAACTATTTTATCTATATCATGTATTTAAAATTATAAAACAGGACACATAAAGTACATATATATAAGAAATATATAATTTATATTTATTTAAAAAATTACTCCAAAGTTATAATATAAAGTAT
>CAJVPU010000911.1:0-14808 GCA_910591775.1 Dentiscutata heterogama | reverse complement strand
AAGGTGTACGTGTGGCTAGTTGTATCCTCGTGAATCTGATGTATATCGTAACTATCCGAAATAAAGCTCATGCCAATAGCCTAAGTGGTCACCTTTAATATTAAAAAAAAAAAAAAAAGTATTTTGCCAGTGAAAAAAAATTTCAGTTTTCAACCAACATACTATACAATTTCAATCAATAAAGATAGAAATAAAGCAAACTTTAATTTCAATAAAAATTCAATATTTTTATATTAAAAATTAGATATTTGGATCCAAAATCTGGATACCAAGCCTCTATTCTAGCCAATAAATAGATAGTATAAAGTCAGGTGTAATTAGAATCGAAAAATACAAGCACATTGTTGCACTTACATACATACTGTATATACTGTACATTAGAAAGAGAATGAAATCTAATTATCCTAACTTCTAATGCGAAGAGTCCACTTCGTGAATTGGCAGCAGAACATATGCACAAAAAGGTAAAGCTTATTAATATGCCTAAGGTAATTAGGCTCTAAAATATAAAGGATTTTTTTTTAGTATACTTAAACATTAATAATCTTTGAAGAATCTTTAAAATTTTCAACAGACTACAAAGACAAGTAATCCTATAATCATCGGTAAAATGTACCATATTTTTGGATTTGTAGAACTAAAAAAAAAAGTATCTTCTATATCTATCATTTGTGGTGGTACAGCATTGCTTGATATTAACTAAAATTGTAATAAACTTAAGAAATTCCTTAAAATTGTTCTCAGAGCAATTTCTCTATAGTTTTTCTAACAATCATGGTTAATTTATTTAAAAGGTTAAAATTATCTATAAATTGTATTAGTATAAGTTTCATAATATTACCTGAATTAGTATTTGAAAATGATTCTTTAATCAAAAGTCAGTAGATAAGAATTGATTCTAAGTTATTCCTAAAAATAAAAATAACTTATTATTTGTACAATATAGCACAAACATTGTACTTAATTAGATAAAATATTACCTATCTAAAAATCTGAATACATTATAATCATAGAATTCAAAGCCGAATCTCTGCTTTGCTGAGCTAGAATTAACCCAAGATTGCTTGCAATTTAACTAAGGAATTTAAATAAAATTGCTGAAATATAAAAAGAAATTTTAGTATCATCTATAGTTGTTAGATGAAATCTTTTATGCTTGATAACAAAAGACAAAACCTAAGACTAAAAATTTTCAAAATGATGAAGCCCTTGACGAAAGATGAAATCTCAAATCCCACTGATAAAGACAAAACCCAATTTCAAAATGACGAAACCCAAGCCAATAAAAAAAAAAACCTGAATTGCTCTTGCTAAAAAAAAAAAAAAAAAAAAAAAAAAACAAACTGAATTGCTCCTGCTAAAAGAACCTAGATTTATGATAATAATGGATCACTAGTACTATTGTTAAAAAAATTATTAAAAAAAGCTTGTTTTCAACAAAACTAAATTACCAATAAATTTAGCTTAATAATTTTAGATATTTAACCTGTTGATAAATCATTAATAGGCATTTTATTTATATTTAATGCTGGAGATGTTTATTGACTTGTATGTATATTAGGCTTTTTAATTTTATTTAATGCTGAAGATGTTTATTGGCTTGACCCGGCTTTGCATGTTTAGTTTTTAAAAAGCCATTACAAAAATTAGAAATAGGCAAACAAGCCATTAACTTTTCTCAAATATTTAAGTAAATAAATATAAATATAAATTTATTGTAATAAATTTAGTAGATTCAAAAAATTTTCTCTAGAAAATTTTAAGACACGGCAATAAAGTTTAACCTCATAATTCAAAATTAATAACTTTAAAATTTGGTACGTAAGTAATTAATATTATTGTATAGATTAAAATTGAAACATAAGAATTTATGTTATTGTGCAAACTCTTATGATTATAGATTTTTTTCTTGTTATTTTTTTGTATGTTATTATATAAGTACAACAATCTTGAATTAAAACTCAGTTAACCAACAATGACTTGTTAATCATGATCATAATTGCACGATAACATCAATATTGAATTGTGTGATAAATATTATAAAATTTGGTTTGCCGAAACAAATAGTTGGCTGAAATATGCCATTGCACAGCACATGTCAGTCAACCATTTGCTCTGACAAAATAAATTTACGATATTAATCGTTGCATAATCAATATTTTATAAATTTTGTCATATCAAGTTTAGCTTTCTGAAATTTATATTAAGCATTATTAATTAGTATTTTTGTATTAATATATGTATGCAGTACATCAATATTAAGTTTATATAAGATAGCATTGTATCTATATTGTGTCAAAACTAGAATAGATAAACTAGTTTATTATATGTCTTGAGAGTAAATATATTTTTTTATAATTTAAGTTTATACAAAATACTTTGAATTTTAGCATTTGTTTAGACAAAATCAATATTAAATCTTTTATTTTATATTTAAAATAATTATATCATTAACTTATAAAAATTATTTATTTTAGCTTTTATAAAATGAGTTCTGATGAAGAAGTTAGTATTGTATCAACTTCAAATATAGATAAAGATAAACAAGTAGTTAAAAATATTGGTGGCCGCCCAGAAGGTCCAGTTTGGAGTTATTTTACAAAAGGAAAACAAGTTAGAAAAGGAAAATATGAAGCAACATGTAATTTATGTGGAGTAACTTGGAAATGTGGTGAACCTAGTGAATTAAAAATCATTTAGCTAATCACTGTCAAAAAGCTGATTCAATAATAATTCATCAATTTCTTACAAAAATTCTTTCTAATAATTCTGAACAAGAGGATACTAATAAAAAAAGAAAGATTAATACTCAAGGACCACTTGATTAATATGTTAGTTTAATAAAATTAGATAATCAAAAAATTAAAAGAATTCATCTTGCTTGGGCTAAAGCTTTTACAATATGTAGAATTTCATAATGAGTTATTGAAAATCCTTTTTTTATTGAAGCTTTAAAAGAAATGAATTTATCATATGAACCATCTATATGACAACTTTTATCCAATAATTTATTGGAGCAACAATTAGCAATAGTTAATCAAAAAATGGATAAAATTTTTAAACAATATTTAAATTTAACATTAGGTAACTATATTTATATAATTTAATATTAACTATTAATTTTTATAAATAAATAATATAATAACTTAAAATTTTTAATTTAGTATTAGATAATTGGAGTAGTAAAAAAAATTATTCTTACTGGAATTTTATAATTATTATACCAAAGCGTAAAGAATATTTATATAAACTTTGTGATTTTTCTAATGAAGCTCATACTGCTAAGTTTTTAGCTAGTAAAATTGAAGATGTTTTAGATTCAATTGGTGCAGAACATTTTGCAGCTATTGTTAGTAATAATGGAGCTAATATTAAGCTTGCTCAAAATATAGTTACTACACAATATCCATATATTTTTAGCATTAGATATATTGCACATGCAATAAATCTAGTTGTACAAGATATTTTAAAATATGAGTGAGCTAATAAATTAATCAAAAAATGTAATATATTATATAATTTTTTTAAATCTTCACATCAAGCAGGTATGTATTATAATTTTATTATTTAAATAATTTATTTAATATATAATTTATTTATTTATAAATTAAAGAAGCAGAAATTAGATTATTAATAGAACAATATAAAATAGTTGGAGGTGGTCTTAAAAATTATTCAAAAACTAGATGGACTACTGCAAGTGATACAGTTGAAAGTGTAATACATTTAGAAAAATTTTTAAAAAGGTAATTTATTAAATTTAATTATATAAAAATTATCAAATTTAAAATATATTAGAAAAATTTAAATTTAATTATAATTAATTACAAGTATTTAATTAATTATAATCAATTAATTAAAATTATTAAAATATAATTGATTACAATTAGTTTTTAAATTTTTTTGATATACAAAATAATTATATTTTTATATTTTTATAAACATAATTATTTTTTAATTACAATTATTTTATTTTAGATTGTTGAAGATAATATTTTAACAAATAAGCAAATTAATAATATAATTAATCGATATGCTTTTTTTAATAATTTAAAAATATTAAATTTTATTTTATTACCTTTAAAAAAATCAATTTTATTATTAGAAAGCAATTGTGCAACTCTTGGTGATTGTTATTTAAGTTTAGCAAAATCAGCAGCAGCAATTAAAAAATTACCAAATTATCAACAAATTGAATTTCGTAAATATTGTTTTAATGTTATAAACAAAAAATTTAAAGAATTTGATGATGATTTATATCTTTTAGGATATTTTTTAACACCAAATTATCGAAGTAAGTATATTTTAAATATAAATTAGTTTAAAAAATTTATTGATTTATATATAGTGTTTATATATAGATAAATTTATTAAATGACAAATTTATTTTAGCTATATATATACACTTATATACAAATAAAAATTTTTCTTTTAATTATTAATTATGTTATTAATTTCATAATTAAGATTTTGGATTTAAAAAAGGACAATTTTCTAGAATTATTTTAATAGTAGATACAATATGGCAAAAATTAAATAATAATCATACTAGTGGTGATATTACAGCTGCTCATCTTTTTTATATAAAGAAAATAAATATCCTTATGATGTATCATATACTCAAGGACATGATACACCATTATTATGGTGGAATTCTTTAGAACCTAAACCAACTTACTTACAAGAAATAGCATTAAAAATTTTAGCTATTACTCCTAATAGTGCATCTTGTGAAAGAAATTTTTCTTTACTTACTTGGTTAACTGGAAACAAATGTCTTCAACTTAGTACAGAAAAATTAGAAACTATAACAAAATTATGTACTTTTTATAATTCTAATGCAAAAAAAGAACTTTTATATTTTGCTAATGAAATGACTGAAGAAGAATTGTTAAAAATATTAAAGCAAACAAATATCAAAACATATGAAAAAACTTTAAAAAATGAAGGCTTTGATAAAGAAATATTACTATTTGATGATGATTTAGAATCAAATTCAGGTTCAGATTCTGAAAATAATATTAAAACTAAAAAAGATTTGGTTTTATTTTTAGAAAAAGGTTTAGACTTAGATGATCGAATTTTTATTGATGATTTAGAAAATTTTCCTGATGATAATGATAGTGATAATGATCATTTATCAGAAAATAATGAACCTATGGAAAATAATGAAGAAAATCAAAATTTTGAGCCAGAAGATTATAATTAGAACCCAGGGGATTTATTAATGGCTGATGATGATTAGTAAGTAAATTTTAATATTTTAAGCTATAATTGGGTATATTTAAAATGTATTTTAATTATAAAATTTTGTTAATTAGACAATTGAATATGCAGGTGGTTTCACTACCCAGTTTTAACTATTATTAAACCTCCCAAAACCAATATATATAATAGACAGATTTTGTATTAGTATTAGGAAATAATCGGATTTGAGAATATTATAAGCTATTAAATTTATACTATTGAAAATTTTAAAACTAATTTTGTTGAAGTTGATAATCTAAAAAAAAATTAATTTTACAAGTCTCTTGCCGCTATATAAATCTAATAGTTTCAAATCTAATAAGCTCTAAATAATAATACAAAACTGTTCATTATACATATTGGGTTTAAAAATTTTAAATTTGTAAATATGTATAAAGATTATTAACACACTTTGAATATATAGGGCCACAATATATCCCAATAAAGAATTGAACATTCATTAAATACATAATGTTAAACTTCTTAAGCAATATACACGGTAAGCAGATTTTGTTTAATATCGAAAGGTCATCAAATTTAAAAATATTATAAACTATTGAATTTAATATAGCAGAAATAGATTTTGTAAATTAACTTTTTATGAGATTTGGCAGGTTGCTAACTTTGACAAGATCAGTTCGATTTTGAAAAAGTTAATAGCATTAAATAGGTTATTTAAGTAAATATAAAATAGTCTGTTGAATAGAATAGGTAACCCTTTACATCATTCGTTATAATATTTGAATTTCAGATAATATCAGAAATATTAGATTTTATAAGATTTATATCTTGATTTCAGAATTTGGAATTTTTATTTCGGATTACTTTATAAATCTGAAAAATTTTAGAAATAAAACCAATTTGACTGAAACATTAATTTAACTGACAAGTATAACAATAGTTTATACTTGCAGTTCTGAAAACAATATATGTGCCTCTTATTAATTTAGTAGACTTTATTTTACCATTATTTTGACTAATTAAAATTGATTCTTTAAGATCAATCGCTATTATTACCTGTACTAATTTATTAATAAAAAGTTTTAGCCAATAGGCGTAATAATTTTTTTTAATTGAAATACAGAAATATATATATGGGTATGTAATAAACAACTGTGGCCTTCGGCCATGGGTTATTCATATACCCATACAATAACCATATTATTTCACGGCATCTGATATATAATCCCATGCAACAACCAAATGAAAAAAAGCACAGGTTGTTACATAAGACCCGTGAAATAAGTGGAATAATCCATGTAATTATTGTTAATTTTCTTATTTGTGCTAATTTATTTAATTGATAAATTACTTCTTAAGTTTCTTATTAAAAATGATCTAATTGTATAATTAAATTTTAATCTTATAAACATAAAATGTAGGGAACCAATGGCGCCTTACTTACACTTGTTTATTATATGAGTGTTGGTAAGAGAAAACCTGTAAACCAGATTGAAAATCAGTAAATTGGTCTACAGGTTTTCTCTTACCAACACCCATATAATCTGTTTCTTAATCTTTTGTTGGTTTTGTACCCTTTACAATTTCGTCACCTTTCATTAGTTTCGTCATCTTTCGTCAGTTTTGTCATCTTTCGCTAGTTTCGTCACCTTTCGTCAGTTTCGTCACCTTTTTCCAGTTTCGTCATTTCGTCATTCGAGATTTTAGTTGACGAAAGACGAAACTAGGATTCGCATTTCGTCAGCGCGAAACCTCAAGGTTTCGTCTAACAACTATAGTATCATCGTTATCATATTGTAAAACCATATTATAATACCCATTGTCGTCTATTTATTTGTAATTAAAATTAATGCTCTAGAATTAAAATATTTATTATCTCATAAATAATAAATTGCAATATACCTTTCGTGACTCCATGAAAAGCAATAACATTTTGATGGTTACCAACTTTTTGTAATAATTTGAGCTTTATACACAGATAATAAACATTTAATATTTATTTAATTTAATTTAATAACCAATGTATATAAATTTTTAGTTATAGATAATAAATAATACCTCACTAATAAAGTCATTAATAATATTTTTATCTAAATCTTTGTTGTCAACTCTAATACATTTGAGAGCAATTGTTAACTCGCAGTCTTTCCATTCGTATTTGTAAACTGCTGCATAACCTCCTTTACCAATCACCGTACGTTCGTAAATTTTTTATATTCAAGGTAATTAATATGTCCATCTGAAATAGCTCTTTCGAGCCATTCTTCTGGAACTTCTAACGTATTTGTCATGACTTTGCTAGTGAACATTTTGATCAAGAATGCTGCATATATATTGCATATGTGGCACTGCATTATAATTCAACCTTATCTGTGCAAACAGAAACCCGTTATTACGATCGGCGAGGTGTTTTCGATAAAATAGGTTCATCATGAACAAAAGCAGGCCTACATATAATTGTTTGTGAGGGAATTAATTGCAATTGCAATTAATTGAATGGTTGCGCAGCCACAATGAGTCAATTAATGCGATGTGATGGTGAATAACATGATCGAAAGTAGGGCAAACCACACGACCACAACGTCACCATCACAGGTTAGACCCAAAGTGTGTGAGGATCAGGAACTAACGGCAAAAGAAGGAATCAAGATATGGGAAGATCAAAAGACGAATGTGGACGATAATGAGAACCACATATGCTTAGCGTAAAGAATCAAACACAGCAGATAAGTATAAGTAATGAACAAACAGAATCAAAATCCCTAGCTGAAAATTTCCGAAGCGGAAGTTCTCGCTACCCACCTTACCAACCAAAGAAACTTTGAAAACATGTTATTCCATCATTTCGTGACGCATCATTCCATCACATACAGCCGGCTTGTTTCAATAGGCGGGGAATGGCCACACTGGCTGATCCTACGGCGACCAGTGCAATTATGTTAGATTCTTCGCGGGGTTTCGTCGTTCTGACAAACTTGGCCAATTACTCAATTTACTATCATGTATTCTCGATAAATATCATTTCCGCCCTAAATTGTCTGTTATTTCGTTGCAATTTTTACGTAATTAGCTTACATATCATTTGATAATCCTTACCTCTTTTCTGACATCAAGATGTGCCAGTACCTTAAAATTTTAGACTTTTTTGATACTGATCATCATGTATCACAAGCCAGCCAATCACTTTTAAGTAGTGCTTGGATCTGTTCAAAAAATCCGATGGATTTCCTATTAGATATCCCGTTCATATCGGATAGCGAAAATATTTTTCTAGATAGTCGGATATCTATTAAGCTATCCGATACTTCAATTAATAATGATGATGTATTAATATTAGCATTAATAAATGATATATATTTTTTGGATATCTATTAAACTATCTGATACTTCGATTAATAATGATGATGCAACCGTTGATGTTACACGATTGATGCTTCACCCGGTGAAACATATAAAAAAATAATTTTACAATACAATACCAGATCATTCCGCTAGTACATGTTATGATTATAATCCAACTCAATTTTATTATAATAAATGGTGATAGCTATCTTTAATTATATATTTGTTGAGTGGTTTCATATTAATAACTGCTCTAATTTTTTCTGTATCATCTTCTTTCTTCTGTACTAGAAAACAGTAGTAAGCACATTCTCCAGACCCTTTTGTCAATAATCTGTATTCAATCATTTCTCTTAATTGATTCTTAATTAAGTTTCTTGTTTCAGGATTATTTATCCTTATTGACCGGAGTCTCATAGACGGGACGATTACATCACCTGTTCTGACTTTATATTCAACAAGGTTCGTTTTACCAATATCTTTTAGTTCATATACAAAAACTTCGGGTACTCTTTTTATTAATCGATTTCATTGGCTGATAATGTGCCTTATGTCCCAAGTTTATTAGCACACTATTTTCTTTTGTCAGTCTTGATATAACAGGTACTTCTTAAATAATATTTCTTCTGATTGTTCATATTTAATAGGCTTAATTTCATGTGCCTTTATGTTTTGTCTATTTTTCACTTTACCAACAACCTTTTGTACTGAACTATTCTTATGTATATCTTCTAACTCATTTGCAACTATTTGGGCTGCCGTCAATAGAAATAAGGCAGATCGACGTTTTAAAAAAAATCTGTACCTCAAATTTCACAGCTAACATCTCGATGAATTTTGAAGCTATCTTGATAATTTAATAATAAAAAAAGAAATATTAAGTTCTAAGCTTTCCTTTGAATACTGAATCATCAAGATAGCTTCAAAATTCATCGAGATATGAGCTGTGAAAGTTGAGGTATGGATTTTTTTTAAAATGTCAATCTCCCTGATTTCTATTGACGGCAGCCCACTGTCTCATTGCTATAATATAATCAACTTCTTCATAACCACTTTCATTGTCACTATTGATTTCTTCTTCAAAGTCATTAATTTGTATTTTTCTAATCCAGATCAACCCTTGTATTTGTTGAATTAAAGATGCAATTTGAGTAGCTAATCCTAAATAGGATCCAGATATTGACTATAAGATATGCTGTTTCTTTTAATTAAGGTATATAATTGTCACGAGATTAAGTGATACTAACAATTTAGACCGGAATCTGACCAAATACGAATTTAACAAACACTCGCTTATTTATTTATTGAAAATGATATTGTCAACCAAATACAGTATGGATTATTTTTTTATTCAAAATATCAAAACTCTGAAACTTCTAAGATCTCTAAGATCTCTACTTATACATAAGTACTATATAATTACATTATTACTAATTACATAGTTTATTTAACTCTATTACAGTCAGACCTCTCTCTCTAAGTGCACGCCCTTGAGACCACACTTTAATAACGTGTATATAGAGAATAATAAGAAAAAGTGCATTTATAGAGGTCATTTATATGTTTGGGCCCCACTTATAGAGGGTGTATTTAGAGAGGTCTAACTGTATTGTTATTGTTCTGCAATTACTTTAAGCTTTTGATCGTCACTTTTACTTCGGGTTACCGTCACACACGTGACATCAATCTACTGTTTTTGATAATTCACTATACACAATCAGCACTATATGTTACTATCAGTTGGGAGAGCAATTGCGGATGTTAATCCAATTTAGCTCTGATGGTTAACTTATGTCAGGATTTATAACACTTGTACACGTGATATGATGTCGCGAAACACTTAAACTGAGTTGAGTTTTATAACTTAATGATCAACTTTAAATATTCGGGGGTAATTTATTATGAAATAATAAGAAATGCAAGACAATAATAGAGAAATATGAATACAATTATAAAATAATAAAACTAAACCAATAAAATAATACACATGTGAGAATTCTTATTATAAACTCTATAACTAAGACATCGTACGTTCTCTGAGACATTGTCTGAGGAAACTTAACTAAGGCGAAAACTCAGGCCTTATATACCTTTCAATTTACTAAGAACTACTGCGCGATCTTTAAACTCCACCTTATCTTCACAGCAACCCGTGTTAGATAGCCACCAAATATTGCTCACAACTCTGCTTACAATTCTGTTCACAATTCTGCTCACAATTCTGCTCACAATTTTACTAACAATTACTGGCTTTTTACACTGCACATTCCTAAGCACACAACAATGGTTCTAAATATTTACCACCATGATTGCTCTTTATATAATGTTTATCATATGATGAAAGTAACCAACAATCGGGGATTAATTTATATCTCTAAGCCTTCAGCCGCCACTTAGGAGCCTCATAATATTCTTGTGGCTCAGGTCGTTTGGGCGTTTAGTATCACCAAGTCACATCCAAGCCACGGGATTAGAATTAAAACCGTGACAATATGAAAAATAATGCTGCAATTTTATTGATCAAAAAAAAATTGATGTACAGTATACAGATACGAATTTGATGTTCGAAAATCATTCGCCTTTCTTTTCTAGTTGGTTTTTTTATCATTCATTGCTTGAAATTCATGTGATCAAAGCAACATTTGTGCATAAAATTAATGTGCAAATCTAAAATTTTTATATTTTGCAAAATTATACCAATTGTAAAATAACATATTATTTTTAAACTTACAAATGATATGTGCAATTTCTAATAAACATACTATAAATCTCGGAACATATATATACGTGTCTGCATCATTTTCAATTATTGATTGACATATATCGTATATTAATTAAGAAATGACATGCACGTATTTGATTTTAGAATTTTTACATTTGGTAACATTTCTGTCTTTCAGTATGTTTTTGACTTTCATTAACTTTTTTGACTTTCGTATTTTGTACTTTCGCGTAATGGATTTACCGAAAGCATTTGCACTAAATCATTTTCGACAAGTACTCTTAAACCCGACAAAGTAATAAAATTTTATTCATTAACGTACACCAATACATTTCATGCATGGACTTACACTTTGTATTTCCCATAAATAAAATAAATAAAGGACTTTATTAAGCAATAAATTTTTTTGTCTCATAGACTATTAAATATTCAAAACGAATAAAATTATAAATTTCAACTATGTCACAAGAAATATTTAATAACTTAAATAATGAACAAAAAGCAGAAATAAAACATATACGTTTTTGTAAAGGTGATGGACAACTTTCAATTTCAAATTATACACTTCATATTTATAGTAATCATCCAGATTTTGGCGAATTGAAAGGTGAATTGGACTTGGCACCTTTTCCTAATCTTATAAAAATCGAGTTTAAAATCAACATTCAACTTAATATTTTAGAAAGGATTGACATTAGTAAAAATCATAAATTAAATAAAATAATGATAACATTGAATCCTTATTCGCTTTTTTGGAATTGTTATTTTATTTTGCTTGTTAAAAAAGTGCAAATTAATAGAGTAATTATAACTTATAATGAAACGTCGGGTTCAGGAACTTTTGTAACAAATAAATATTTGAATGAGCAAGCTTTAATGTCATATTTAGTGGTAGAAGACATGAAATTAGAAGATAAAGATAGAAAAATAAGACAATTAGAAACAGAAGTTGCAAGTCTCAAACAATCTCTTATCGAAAATGATAGAATTATAGCAGATTTAAATAGACAAATTCAACAAACGCTTACACTTAGTCAATTTCAAGAGTTAAGTAATCTAAAACAAGAAACTAACGGACTTGAGTTAAGAAATATCAATTCCAATGTTTGTGAGCAAAAGGATGACATCGAAAATTTAACAACTAGTGTAAAAAATAAAGCAAGCGATAATTTAAAAACAATTTTAGAACTATTCTTACAAACCAACAAACAAATGATTGACCTTTTGCTCGAGAACAGTAGCAAGGATAACTAATTATTTGTTAAGCTCTTTTTACGAACTAAAATTATTTGAGAAGAATTATAACGCCCTGCTAAAATAATTAAAATAATTAAAAAAGCTTATAAAGATAGAAAAAACAATATTACCGTAAACTGCTGATTAGTGTATCCAAATAATTACAATGACTTAGAGATGTACCCGAGGTAATTTTTTTTCATTTAGTTTAACCAATTTTTTAAAGTTATTTTTACCCATAAGGGGTTTTGCATGACATAGAAGTACCGATTTTTTTGAATGAACCTTGTATATTAATCATATATAAAAGGAATTTTAACTCTCGAATAGCCCTGGGTACAAATCGTCAGGGGTATACAAGTACGTTGTAGGACATTCGCAAACAATGTTAAGGAAATTTAAACTGTATAAAATAATAGCTTCTTTAGTGGAGTTGACCAATGGAACCAATTAGAATGATACATCTGCATTAGATGATAGTGTTAGAATTTCTGGTTTATTACGATTTCTGAATCTTGAATCATGTGTTCTTTTTTTTAATTATCACAACAAATTTTTTGCTTAACCTAAAAATTAGGGTTAAATTGTAATAATTAAAGGGAAAAATTTTTATCAAAATTTTCGGTTTAATATCAACCTATTTAATAAACATTTTTTCAATCCATGCTTTTATATTTAATGAACTCCACATTATATTTATTTTTGGTGATATTTAAAGTATCAAATCTACTATAAAAACTCGTTTAGTTAGAAGTTATAATGATCTTTAAATCAAAATCACATAGATGTCTTTAATATTATAAAAAAAAATAATAATAATAATTCGAAAGTATAAAAATTTTCGATTCGTAAATCATTACATTGAAATCTATTGAAAATACGCCTTGTCCACTATTTTTCAGAGAAAAAGCGTGTTTGTTTGAATATAAAGAATTTAATAATAAAAACATCTACTAATATAAATTTAAAAGATCTCGTAGATCAGGCAATATTGATGAAATTTGAAAAGTAGTTGTAGGTTCGTCTGTGACCGAAGGGCACGTCATAACGCGGTGTCTGCTGTGAAGTTATCATTAACAACATGACCCAATAACTACATGCATGTTATTGGGTCATTTCTACAAATTTTGTCCACTTCCGATAGGAGGTGAACAAAGTTTGTGTATCATGTATTAAAAATGACCGATAACATGCATGAAAATGGCTAGGTACTCAAATGAGTGTACAATAATACAAAATTATTGGCTGCTTCGCATCCAATAACTATATAGTATTAATAAATAAACTGTTAATCTGTACGAAAATATCTTGCAATAAAAAAAAAAGGGTTTACAATTAATTATGAATAAGTTGTAAACTCGCATAAGAATGATTCAAATATCAATTAAAGATCATTTAATGAAAAAAGTTATTACTTATCTTTCTTATTTATTACCATTAAACAATTTACGAAAAAATTTTTTCCATAGATTAATACTTGAACATATAATTCCATTTAATAGTAAGATAGATACGACTTGCAAGAAAATTTTCTTTAATTTGTTTAAAAAATTATCGTTAAAAAGGTCATTCCTCAAAATATGATGATTTTTAGATTTGATTACGTAACTGATTTCTTGGTGAATCATATGCAAATATGACTGTCAAAAACTCTACCTATTAGGGAATAAATGGATACGAATCTTACGCTTTTCACTATAATTACCCACGCAATCATATTAACCATGTGAGAAATTATAAAGAAAGTAAGGCGAACATTATTCCAAATTTTTTTTTGAGATTGTACAAGCAGAAGCTTCATTTATGATCACTAATACCCAATAGTCAGAGCTGAGAAAATTTCAGAAAGTTGGACAATTAGAAAGAATTCAGGAGAGATGGTATTTCAGTAAGCACATTGGTTATTTGGATAAATTTAAACGAATATGGTTAAAAAGATAAACATTAACCCGATATTCAAACTTATATCGGACATTTCTTAATGTCCTATGACATCAGTGACACTTACCCAGGTTCATTAATATAGAAAAAAGGCTTCTTTTTTTAAACCATTTCTCTCAATCTTTTTGATAGCTATAAACTTTCATATACAACCTTGAATGATTTTTTTCCTATTATCTATTGCTGTATTGCAAATAAGTTATTAACAATCAATTTTATACCCTTGCCTTGCACAATTACGTCAGATGTATCGGTATTACAACAATAGACCAACAATGGTTATATGATAAAGTAACAAATAAATATGTAAATACTACCCCTTATATCACAGTACTGTGAAATCGTTTACAAATTTTTAT